>CDEZ01018052.1:0-15051 GCA_000826365.1 Acanthamoeba royreba | reverse complement strand
CTCCGGCTGGATGCAGTGCAACGGTGAGGCTCGTCGCTCGGTCGGCCAGCGTCGGTGGCGTGTGGCAGGAGAACGGCAACACGTTCCAGATCTTCGACATCACCATCACCAACAACGGCCAGCGCCCCATCAACGGTGGCGTGCTCACCTTCAGCCTCTCCGGCCCGTCGGCTGCCATCACCCAGTTGTGGGAGCTCAACCGGCAGGGTTCAAGCAACTCATTCAACATCAGCTTCAACTATGGTCCTCTCCAGGTGGGAGCCAGCCAGGGTGCCGGCATCGTCGTGAGCGTGGCTGGTTCAACGGCGGCACCTGCGCCTGGCTTCTCTCTCAGCTCTCTCGCTTGCCAGTAGATGACTGGTCCACCATCTCTTCCTCATCTTCGTCGCTGATAGATATCAGGACGACTCCTTCCTCTTCTCTCTTACTCTTCTCTTCTTCTTCTTCCACGTCTCCTTCAACTTCCTCCTCTTTCTCTTCTCTCTTCCTCTTCTCCTTCTTCCTCTTCTCCTTCATCTTCCTCTTCTTCTTTTCTAGTCTTGGTCAGTTGACCATGTTGATCCTCCTCCGGAGCAATGCACCGGACCATGTTGTTTGTGATAGTGATCAAATCCAAAAAGAAAATTGCTTTCCCTCAACCAAGCGCACTTGCACGAACAGCAACTTGCTTCTTGAGTAGGTAAGATGGACGGAGCAACGTCTCATGAAGCGTGAGGCCAATGCACAAGTGACCACAAAGAACAGGCATGTTTGTTGATAGCTCCAGGCTGGTGGTGATGTTATGAACACTACCCGGATGATCCTTGTTAAGTTACACAAAAAGTCTAGCAGATGAGAGGATGAGGAAACGGAGGATCATGACGCAACAGGGATCACGCTCAACAGGTGGACGTTCAATTGCCGCGCTTGGAGCGAAGATTCCAGAAGACGTTGGCCGTCTTATCACCGCGTCTGTCCTTACGGGCAGCTTCCTTGACCCTCTTCTTCTCCGTCTTCCTCTCGCGCTTCTCCTCCTCGACTTCGTCATCGTCCTCCTCGTCGGAAAGTTCAAGGCCTTCGTCCATCTCCTGTTGCTTGACCTCCTTCAGCTCTTTTTCGAGGACCTGCTGCTTGGCGCCCCACAACGAGATCTTCTTCTTCTTATCCTCTGTCTGGGCGACCTTCTTCATCAACTTGGTATGCGTGAAGTTTTCCAGACGAGCTGTGTAACAGAAGCAATGCACATTAGGCCTGGGACAGAGCCATCAAGCTATCTAAAAAAACAAACGCACCAAAGGTGTATTCGCCCCGCTGTGCAATCTTGGCGGACTTCTGGACGGCGTTGAGGCCCAGCACGTCAACGTTGGCCGCCTGCTCGGCTTGCTCACGATCTCGGGTGGCCTTCTGCTCACGGGAGATGATACGAATGCACTTCATGCCGTCGAGCTTGGTGTAGCGAATCTGAAGCTGGAAGGGCAGAGCTGGGAGATCCAGATCGACCCCGAGACCCTTGGCTTCTTCCGCCGGTCTCACGCCAAACTCAAAGGTAAACGCGCTTTCGCTCGTTACGTTGCCGACGTCGCGCACCACAAAGCTGTCGCGGTGAGCAGTTGTGTCCTCATCTGCGCCATCCTCCGCACGGATGAAGAGACCCTTGTGGAGGATCAGCTTAACGCTGACGTTGGTGGCGATGACGGATTGAGAGAGGATGGAGGAGAACTCCTGAGTGATGCGAAGAGGATCTGCAGACGGGATAAAGGAACAGACCCGTGAGCATTTCCGAAGTGGTGGATTAGGGTTGGTTGATAAGTACCAACGATGTTTACGACGCCGTTGGTCTTCTCGGCAAGGGCGCCCAGCTGCTCCATTCGGCAATCCTGACCCTTGATGCCAATGATTGAGACACTGACACCATGCTGCATCGCCAGATCACTGCGGGACAGAAACAGAACCTTAAGGTCAGTCGTTGACACTTCGCTTATCGCAGGAAGAAAAACCTACCCAATGCGTTCATAGAAGCGCTCCGTCTCGCTCCGCTTCTCGGTACTGTTGATCTCATCCAGTTGGCCTAGACCAACGTTGGACAGACCATCTGTACACACGACGATCTGGAGTGAAGACAAATAGAGGAGAGTTGAGTGACCACAAAGGAGTGGTGTGGAGCAGGTTCATGCGCAGTTACCTCTGATCCAGGACTCATCGAAGCAATGCCAATGCACACAAGAATGGCGGGACCAAGAGCGGTAGCGCCACCTTCTTCAAGACCGAACAGCTTGGAGGAAAGCGGCTGCTTGGTCTTGCTGATGGGCTGCCTGATTGACTGAGACTTGCCCAATTCCAGCAACTGGTCATAATCATTGAGCTTATCGCCAGTGATGGTGATAGGCAGCTGCGTGCCATCGCCCAGCACGGTGACCTCGTTGTTGAAAGTCACTGAAGTGAAGGAGTAACGTATCAGTCACAATGGTCTTGTTCAGACAACAGCATTGATCCTAAGGTACCCAGGCCAACACGACGTGAGGGCTGCTCCTTTTCCATCTGTGTCAGTTGAGCATCGACAGCAGCCTGGACTGACTGAAGACGACTCACATAAGTGATGTTACGCCTCTCGCGTGGGGCCCACTGGTCAGCCCGCTCTGTGTTGAGCGACTGCAGGCGCTTGCGCGCGTCTGTGCCCTTCAATTCATGCTTGCCTTCGATCTCGGTGGTCACGCACCTGTGGCCATTCAAGTCGCAGAAACGTAAGTAACACGAATGTAACTTCATCGAAGGTGAGAGTTGCACGCACATGCTTCCCGAGATATCAATACAGAAGATGAGCTGCTTCTCGCTGGCCGAAGAGCCCTTCGCCACGCTCTCACTGGGCGGCTCCAAGATGTAGTCCACCGACTCTTCCTTGGGCAGCTGGAGAAAAGAGCACAATCGTTAGTCATCGATCGTGACGCATCACACATGCAAACAATGCAGGTATCAATGCTGTACCTCTTCGTCATCAACGTTGAGTTCGTTCTCAGCACCGCAGAAAGAGCAGTGCCACACACGCTCCATCTTGTCCTTGTCCTTTCCCTCTGACTTCATCTTGGCCGCATCGATGGCCGACATCGCCGCCTGGCACTTGCCGCAGAACACAGGATCGCCTGTGTTTACACAGATTTGTTTCACCGAAGGTTAGAAACATGGCACACAATTCCCACTTCATCACGGAATCCACTGCCACCGCGGGGAGAGCTCACACGCATCGATGGTGTGCCTGCGTCGTGAGAACAG
Source organism: Acanthamoeba royreba (assembly GCA_000826365.1). NCBI lineage: Eukaryota > Discosea > Longamoebia > Acanthamoebidae > Acanthamoeba > Acanthamoeba royreba. The sequence continues at coordinate 11,805 of CDEZ01018052.1, read as the reverse complement.
AGAGAGACACACACATGGAAAACCATAGACTGTGGGTGTGTTTACCCGTTGCGATGGACACGTCCTGCGTGAGCGAGCCCAGCTGGACGGAAATGACGTTCGTGTTGGCCTTGCGCACCTTCCTCTTCCTGAACCTTCCCACCTATTGCGAGTCCATCACCACCACCATCATCATGACCATCACCATCACCATCATCCACGTCGTGTCGTCAGCAATGGGCAACGAACAGAAAATGAAGAACACAACAAGAAGAAGGTGAAGAAGAGGAAGGTACGGGTGCATGAGGTTGGCTTTGAGGCGGGGCGGGAGGTGCCTGAGGGGCAACCGAAGACGAAGTGGTGGAAGTGGGGGCCTCCTCGGTCCTGTCGAGAAGGTCATCGGCGTCGTTGAACTCGACCTCCTCCTCCGAGTCCTCGTTCATGTCGACCCATGCTGAACCGCACTCCATTATAAATTTGTGATTTGTTGTGATGTGATTTGTGTGTAATGTAGATTTGATTGATGAGATCTTCACTTGCGTATGCCGAAGCAAAGAAAAGGACCAGTAACGAGTTTCACTGCACACCCGAAATGCCTGGTTGGTTTCGGTGATCGCTCACGCCGGGAAAAAACCTGCCACGAACCATCAAGAAAAGGCAAGGAAATGCTTTTTTCAGTTACGAAATGTATGCTGTTTCAAAATGGAAATCAAATTTTTGAAATGCTTCCAAAACTCTAAAACTGTTTCATTTTTCGCTTCTTTATGGAAATTGTGTTAAAGAAAAGGAGAAAGCTTGCAGGCTGAATACAACTTAAAGATCATGTGGAGAGAGAAAGGACCAAGTGTAATAGAAGTGTATGTGCATGTTGATCATGAACATGATCATATAGGGCTGATGAAGAAGGGGTGGAGGAGATCAGGTTACCAAAAGTCTCTTTGGCAGATAAGACGGCGAAATTCGCAGGCGATTCTGGCGGAACAGCTGCGCAAGCGTGAGAAGATCGCCATCCCACAGGGAGGAGGGAACCAATGGACCCAAACTGCGTCGGGCTACAACATATGCACACACATTGAAGGTACAACTTCACAACAGAGAGAAAGGTAACGTGAAAGAGTAGAGGAGCAAATGGATCATCAGCAACAGCAGCACATGATGGACAACTCAAGGAAGCGAAAACAGAACGAGAAGGTACCACGCGTCCCTACCACCGGCGAGTGGCCCGTTTGGCTCACGGGTTTCATTGCAGGAGACTTCAACCGGAGGCAGAGCCACAGTCGAGTTGCCTCCTCCACCTCCTCCATCTCCGGCGGTACTGACCTTGTCTCTTCGCATTTCGTTCTTCCGTCGCTTTCGTTCTTTGGCCGGCTCACGCTTGCTCTTGACTTGTGGCCTCCTCCAGGAACTGAAGGACAAGGAAGGAATGCGAGGACGCCCCATCCTGAGCTCGCAGCTGTTGGCGGCCCTGCAGCACCACCCACTGCCCGTGGCACCCCTTCCACTCGATGCTCTGGTTGACACGCTCAAGTCAAACGTCGCTCCGACGCCGCCACCAACGCCGGCCCTTGAGCCACTCGACCTCCGTCCTCGCGAAACAGTACACACCTTCTTCACCTGGCTTGTGCTGCGATAGGTTACTGATGGCGCGGTGATGTCCAGGAGCTGATGACAGAGACCGATACAGGATGTATGGATGTCGTGGAACCAGCTGAGCCCTCTTTGTACAAGTCTTCGGAATCGGTACCTGTGCTCTATGAGCCTGACTCAGCGGTCATCAAGAAGGAGGAAGAGCGTATCCACCCGCAAGCAAACGAGTCAAGAGAGACCTCACAACCAACCGCTAGCCTCTTTGTATGAGCACACACGTCGTCAGCTAAAACAAAACTTATTGCTATGCACCACAAGTGTTTCAGTGGCTCGTGATGGTCTCATAGGCGAACTTGGGTGAAGAGCGTGAGGCAAAGAGCTTCTTCCAGCTTTCATGAGCGTGCTCAAGCACATTCAGGGTGAAATCCTGTCACAGAAGACATGCTCATCAGGTTCATACACTGCACGCTAGACAGATACCATGTGGTAGTGTACCCTATCGAGAGCCTGATCGTTGAAAGCGTAGGTATTCTTTTGCTTCCCTTCGGCCACCTTGTACACTCTATACCACTCTTGGACAGCGGCCAACTTGCCGGGCATGAGCTTCTCTACATCGCCGATATCTGCAGAGTGTTTGCACTGTCAACTGCCGCTTGCATACCTGTCGTTTCGGTTGCTTGGGAGTACCATTTAGTTGAGGTGCCTTGGGGTCATTTACGTCAATGACGATGACCTTCCAATCCAGCTCTCCCTCATCTACCAGTGCAAATGCACCCAGCACCTTGACCTTGACCACCTGGGAAAAGAATGGATGAGCATGACGGCTGTGCTACCAGCTCGTGTCGACAATGACGTACCTCTCCCCTTTGTGCAACCCTAGATCCGAGGTCGATCACGTCAATCGGATCGTTATCGCCAGCAAGCTTCACCTGAGGATGGGCCTCTGCGTTGGGATCCTCCCACGTTTGCGGGAATGCGCCATAATTACACAGCACCGGCCCATGCTTGAGGAATCTATTGTAAAACCATCAACGGTCCGTCATCACCTGCTGCGCAGAGATATCAAGCGTCACGCACCTCAACTCGCCATCCTTACGCTTGTCCTGTTTGATGGGATTCCAGGGTTCACTCGTGGCAATCTCCATCTTCTCGGTCGTCCTGCATGACCAAGATAGTCATCAGCGTCATCATCAGCATCATCATCAATCATCGAACCACCCTATCACCGATCGCAATCCAATCATCAACAATTCTCCTTCATCGCCCAATGACTCATGATTCATGGCCATCAGCTCCTCGCCGCACAACCATATCTTCCTTGCGATCAAGAAGGAATGCAGGCTGTTCTCACCCTTGAGGAATCTCGACCACGTAACGCAGCACGCCCTTAGTGATACTCGAACCGGGCTCAGCAGTGATCGGAATGTCGTGCCAGGGAGACAGCTTCTTGCCCGTGCTCGCGTCGGAGAAGAACACCCTATACGAAGCCGTTCCTGGCGTTCCTTCCACCCGCGCCACCACCTCATCCCCCAATTCCGCTTCTCAGTTAGTATTTTCCTTATTAAGAAATAAACTAATTATTTCTAAATATATTTCTAAATCCGGATTTATTTGTTCTAAATTTTCCGAAATATACGTGAAATTTTTGGATCTTTCTTTATTTATTTATTTTATAGATTTTAAAACATGACAAAAAATAAAGGGAAATGAAGTACATTATCGCTCCGCACGGCAGTGGTCAGCAGGCGACGAAGAGGACCACTTGTCAGTTTTGCCACACCACCACGACGGCTGACACTTGCCCACCATCGCTGCGATCCAGCAGCACATGCACAGCCTCTCTTCATCTTGTGCACCAGCTTTCTTTACGAAATTCTTTTACAATTTCGTAAAGAAATTGGAAACAGTTTGGTTCTTTTCCTTTTCCCTTTCGATTATGGGACGACAGGGATACTGATGCCAACATCTGTCTTAAGAAGAAAGGATGCCTCTTTTCGACGTGTGGTGTGCAGTCTCTCTTTCTTGTTCGCACTGCGTCGTCATGCATGCGTCGTGCACAACGATTATGGGAAGAAGAGTATTTGCCATGATCTTTCAGTCCGTCCGATTCCTTAGGTGCCAGAATACAAACCAAAACATAAAGAACGGAACCTCAGCGTCCGATCCACTCAACAGCGATGACCACTACTCGTAACGCTGGTCGTGGCTCTGACACCAGGTCCTGTTGCAATTTCAAGCACTGAGATGAGTGAGTCCAACAGGCAAATGAGATAAGGAGTGACCTACTACACGGTGGCCCAGTACTGTCCACCAAAGGACCTCATTCCATGCGTGCACAAGTCAAGTACCTGCCGTTCACCATTCCACCTGATGAACACGCTCATCTACGCGCTTCAGCCAATCGGTTTCAACGCCATGCCTCAACACGTGGCGATCAAAGAGGATTCACAAACAGACGATGGCCTGTTCATCTCCTCCCCACGAAAAGTCACTTCTTGCTAGACGAGGGTCACTTCCTTACACCCCGCCATTTTCCTACTGGCCATACGGTGAGACAACTTTTCTTCCCGTCCAAAAGAAAGACAACCTAAACTCAACTTTTTACCTCCGATGCGGTGGTGGTTTCGCGTGCGGCACGGCTGGGCAGGCACGGGTCGGCGCGTCCCGCAGCAGCCGATGACGACAATGATGGGTTCCACCCATGGGTTGGCACTGGTCGGGCGACTGCTGCAGGCGGCGCTGCTCGTGGGCGGATGCGCCTACGTCTTCCTCCTCGTCCTCGCGTCCGCCTCCCCTTCAGACCAACCCCACCTCACCCCCGTCGACCCCTCCTTCGAAGCCATCCTCTACTTCTCCCCCTCCTCTGTCGTACCTTACCTCCCTCTATTATTATTGTTATTATTATTATTATTATTATTATTATTATTATTATTATTATTATTATTATTATTATTATTATTATTATTATTATTATTATTATTATTATTATTACCAATAACAGAATAATAAGAAATAAGAAATAATAATAAATCATTAATTAATTGTGGTTTAAAATCAAATATTGTCTAGTATCGCCTCTTTTTCTCTGTAGTTGCATTTCTTAATGATGAAAAATGTAAAATATTTGCTGATTATCGTATGGTAGGAGGAGAAGAAGGAGCTGTTTCGGGTGTTGGCGCCGCTAGTGGATGCCAAGAAGATGTCGTTTGCGCGAAACTCAGTTGTACGGGCGGACCCAAAGAGTGGAGATGATCGAGAGGCGACGATGATGATGCGCATTGAAGCGTACGTGTGGGACCAGGAGATTCTCACCATCATCTCGGATCCGACCTTCATCATTCCATTTGAGATAAGGCAGATCCGCACTTCGCGACCCATGCTCGACTCGATCCTCGCCATCAAGCGGCAACAGCAGCTGAAGAAGCAGAAGGAGAATCAGGAAAAAGGTGATGATGGGAAGCGAGAGCAGGGGAAGCAAGAAGAGCGGCCACTGGAGTACGACATGTATCAGGAAACGATGGATGAGTTGGGTACTCTGCGGAGAATGCCCAGCCCGATGCAAGAAGACTTTGAAGAAGACATACCGTCATCAGCGAGCATGAAGCAAGGCCAACTCACTCCTGAAGAGCAACTGCTCGTGAAGATGGCTCGAGACAGATCCCTGTGCTCTTGGAGAAGAGAACAGTACAAGAGCGACAATACCTCTATGGGTCTTTATCATGACTACCAAGTGGGCTACCTTCATTCCCAACTGAGCACTCTCATCTCACTCTTCTTCTTTACTGTGTCCTGATTAGGAGCTGACCACCCTATTACAAGCCATCGCGAGCAGATATCCGAATACAACTAAGCTGCACACGCTTGGTACTTCGCTCAACAATCGTCAGCTGTGGGCGTTGGAGATATCGGACAACGTCGGACAGAACGAACCCGGAGAGCCAGACGTCAAGGTAAGCAATCTCTTGATCCTATCTGGGCTTGTAACACTCATACCTTGGACACTTGGCTATCATAGTACGTAGGGAACATGCACGGTGACGAGACTGTCGGACGTGAAGTGCTGATTCGCTTCATCGAGTATCTCACTTCGGAGTATAGCAACAACAACACGCGGTAAGTTGTATGTTTGTTTTCTTAGGCAATCCTTACTGATCAAGTGTGATATCATGCGTTCTTTTCAGAGTACGCAAGCTAGTCGATAGTGTGCGCTTGTTCATCGTGCCCAGCATGAATCCTGACGGCTTCGAACTGGGTGTGCGGGGAAATGCTCGAGGCATTGATCTTAATCGGTAAATGGTGCAAGAGGGAATCTTGGCGGATGACGACTTACAAATGTTGTCGTCTTCAGAGACTTCCCTGATCGTATTCGAGACCCAAGGCCAACTACGACAGGTAGGCAGCCAGAGGTAGGCGCCATAATGCAGTGGTCAGAGAGCTATGACTTCGTCCTCTCGGCTAACATGCACGGTGGCTCCCTAGTTGCGAACTATCCTTGGGATGGGGACGGCACCATGTACAACACATTCTTCATATTGATCCTTCTCCATGTTTCAGCATCTAATATCCGCCTATCTTCTACTTTAGTCCCGACTATCTTCCTCGCTATGCAGCATCACCGGACGATCAGCTCTTTCGCCATTTGGCACTCACCTACTCCAATGCGCACACCACGATGCACGCTTCCACCGAGTTCCTCAATGGAATAACCAACGGAGCACACGTACTGCCCTTCATTGGCGATGGAGACCATGCGCTCATTCACCCTTGGAATTGTGAGCAGTGGTATCAGTTGTACGGCGGAATGCAGGACTGGAACTATGTTTGGCATGGGGATCTCGAGATCACGCTCGAATTGGGCGATGAGAAGTGTCCTTATGATCGGGATCTCGAGAAGTACTGGAGAGACAATAAAGAAGCCCTTCTCGCTTACATGGAGCAGGTAAGTGATCACTCATAGTAATTGCATGCCTCTCCTCATTCTCCGATCTCTGTTGGCAGGTCAACACTCTCGGCGTACGAGGATATGTGAAAGATGCTGACGGTAATCCGGTACGAGCAAGCATCCGCGTTCTGGGAATCCCCAACATCACTGTGTGGTCAGATGCAGTACATGGAGACTACTACCGCCTCCTTCTCCCTGGACAGCACGTTCACCACTCTGTCGAACGTCAACTCTCACACCTGCTAACTCTGTGGGTGTGTAGTTATCAGATATGGGCCTTTTCCAGCGGCAAGCGTTCAGCTGTGCATGACATTGTTGTAGCTTCTGATCGGCCCACTGAGCGTACACAAACACAGCCACAATTGCCGAACAAGGACTTACCTTGACGCATCGTTGTTCTGTGTCATCATGCAGTGAACATGACGGTGTGGATCGACGACGATGGCACTGCTCCTTCCGATCCCGGCAAGGCCATCCCCTCGGCAGTGCCGTTGCCCGACAAGAAGCACACTGAAGAGGACCCTATGCAGCTCGTTTTCCTTTCCCTGCTCAGCTTCTTCCTCTTGTCCATCATCCTCGCTCTGGTTGTTTGTGCGCTGCTCAAGTACCGGAAGGATGGATCGTTCAAGCCAATATTCCCACAGTGGCACCGGCTAGACGTACGTCCATCCATCTTGCAGCTGCTTACGAGGAGTTGATCAGACATTCCGCAACTATGCAGCAACATGAACCCGAGGAGGAGGAACTGGTTGATATGAGTGACCAAGGCACCGTAGAGAGCGACCAAAGAGATGAAGAGGATATAGAGGAGGTACTAGAGACCGGCCGCAGCATCGAGGAAGGCGCTGAGGTTCCTTCTTCATGAAAACGAGGGCGATAGTTACGGCCGTGTACAGTAGCCTGCAGAGACTGCAGGCTGTGCTCTCCTGCATGATCTGCACTCTTACCTCCTATCGCCACTCTGCACGAGAAGGACGGAGCTATGGTTTCTTATTTGCGACCACAGCAGCTTCTGTATCAGATGAGGGATTCTGATTTTGAGTCGGGGTGGCCGTTGCTGCACTTGCCTCTTCAAGAGTAACTGGGCGGCGTGAGAGTACCTCCTTCTTCCACACAACGATCTCCTTTCGCATGAGCTCTTCCCACTCACGCTTTAGTCGTTCCTACTCGCTTTCGTCTACGCTCTTTCTACACCTGGTCCAATAGATCGATCAGCATTCTCAAACATAAAACCCATCACGCGTTGCGCTTGCTGACGACGGATGAGCTCTCCGCATCATGGTAAAGTAGGAATCAAGTGTGTCAAACGGATTGCGGACGAGGAGGATGATCTTCGTCACCTTGAATCGCTTGTAGCCAAAGCGCTCAGGGAAGTGTGTCTTGATGATCCACACCTACGAGACATTCCATGAGCTCAGGTCGAACTACAGCAGAGAATGAGGAGTTGAGTGAAGGAAGAAGAACCTTGGTGGTGTCCACCACACCCTCACCCAACAGGCCATACTCTGCTGGCCTGGCCTACTCTCAGCTTTACTACCCGAAAACTGTTTCAAATTCTGAATTCGTTTATGTTGGCCACAATTATTTTCGCAGTGTTGAAATGATTTCAAATTGCTCAAAATTTCCTTTTTTCTTTTTCTTTTTCTTTTCTTTTTCACCAACAGATCAAGATGGGAGACAGCCAGGCAGGGTATGGGAAGGAGGTGAAGAAGAGCCACCCGTTCCGTAGGAAATGGGACAAGGAGTTCTATGAGCGCAAGGCCAAGGAGCGCGAGGAAGGCGAAGAAATCGAACCTGGTACCTCCCCCTCTAAAACAAATCTTTCATCCAAAACCGTTTTCAATTAATTCAAACAATTTATAAATTGATGGCCATTCCAAAAAAGAAATTTCACCATTAAAATGGACCAAAAAATATTTTTGAAAGGAAGAATGAATAGTAATTATTTTAATTTTCAGAAATAATTAAAGAAATAAATGTACATTTATTTGAGAAAGACGGCTCTCGCTGATGATGATGATGACGTGGATGGTGTGGGATTGCAGAGGCGGACCATCCGGCACACAGGAATGCACGAGGCCCGGTCCTTACTGGCGCGGGAAAGCCCGTGCTGCCGCCGCACCTGCGCAAGCCGCTGAAGCAGCGCGACTACCACGTCGACGTGGAGTCCAAGATCGGCAAGGCACAGGTGGTGGTGCCCAACACACCCACCGCGCAACAGGCGGGCTACTACTGCGACGTGTGCGACTGCATCGTCAAGGATTCGGCCAACTATCTTGATCACATCAACGGCAAGAAGCGTACGATTCTTCTGCTTATGACGTAAGCGGAATGCACACAGAGATGACTCACTTGAATGTGTGGAATGGATGAATGAATGTGCAGATCAACGAGCGCTGGGCTACTCTATGAAGACAGAGCGTTCCACGCTGGAGCAGGTGCGAAACATCTTCGCGTCGGCCAAGCGGAAGAAGGAGGAGACGGAGCAGTATAATTTTGACGAACGGATAGAGCGACTCAAGGAGCAAGAGGAGCAGAGAAAGCGAGAGAAGAAAGAACGAAAGAAGCAGAAACGACAAAAGACCGAAGATGAGGAGCCTGCACAAGCGGAGACCGAAGGAGGGAATGATGAAGACGCTATGCTCGCAGCTATGGGGTTGCCCACAGGCTTCGGAAAGAGCAAGTGAGCGACAGCAAAGGTCCCTTGCTAACCTGTATGAAAGTAAACATTGAACACGAAGGTCTGCCCACAAGCTTACAGCTTTCGGTCGTGCACAATGTGATCAAGGCCGAGTGTGGTGAGGTAAGCATCAAGCGAGGGCTCCTGACCGAGGAAGGCTCGCAGCATCTCGCTGGGATCCTTGGCACCACCATATCGAAGGATTTCCCTTCTGTACCGCTCACCCACTGTCCAGGCACAGAATAGACTCTCAACTCGTGCAGATGTAACATACGGGAGGATGGAGACAACGTACTCTCTCGATTTAGTGGATCGTGCTCGAAGCATTTATGCCAGATGTTGGCCGAGAAGACACGGCAGAAGAGGTAGCTGTAGTATCCCGCTCCATAGCCGCTCAAATGGCCGAAGCTGGCTTGCATGCTTGTGCCATCTGTGTGAACGAACATGCGAAGCAAGCTCAGTCTCACTCGGAGTGAAACTTCCAACAAAGAAAGGATTGTGTACCAACATAGGGAATGGAATAGTATTTGTTTTGAAGGTCGCGCAAGATGTCAGTAGTGGAGGCCGGTAGTGGGTGCGGTCCATGGTAAATCAGGTCCATCATTGAATACAGGATCTGGAGTTGCGCCTCCATACCAGCAAACTGCGCTGCATTGTGCTGATCATTCGTATAAAAATGTTTGGTGAGTCCGCACTGCTCAAAGTATATTCAGGATTCAGTAGGGATAACCATACTTGGAGAGCGGCGAGGTCAGACTCAGGAATCGCCTCATCGGTGCGCCAATGTCGCGCAAAGAGAGAGAGCACGCGAGGCGAATAGGCGTAGTACTCCATTAACGAGGATGGGGTCTCCACAAAGTCAAGCTGTGCCCGCGTGCCCGCTACATGCTGGAACTCTGCAAAAGTGTTGATGAGTTAAACTTGTCAGACTAAGCTGTGGTCGTAATTACCTGTTCGCGAGAGCATTGTGGCTAGAGTGTGCCCGAACTCATGAAAGAGCGTTTCCACATCATGGTGAGAAAGGAGAGAGGGACGCTGCGTAGAAGGGTTGACAAAGTTGCACACTAAGGCCACCCGGGGCACAACATATCCATTGATCACCTCCGGCGCTAGCTAATGTGGGAAACATTGCCGGGTTAGCGCGGGATGGCATTCATTGCAAGGGTGATAGGTACATCTTGATGTGCAAGGTGAGGCGTATGTAGATGGGAGAACTGGATGGCAAAGTTGGCAGCGTGGCTGAATTTGTTGGGCCGAGAGAAGAGGTCCAAATAGACATAGCCCACTGTTCCTTCAGTCTCGTGCGATACTCTTATCTTCCTGTGATTGCCAATTTGGTGAGACAGTTGAACCGATAATGCAGCAGTACAGGGTGCCTACCGTACAGAGGGATGCCATGTCTCAGATGGCTGCATAGGCACAACCTCGAGTGAGAGACCGAAGAGGCTGGAGACGATCATGTCTAGTCCGGCCATGCAGTGACCCAACGAGAAGTACTGCGCCATTAGAAACAGTTTCATGAGTACTGTGCGAGGATAACCAGCGAGAGCGAGGTACCTCGTCGAGGTTGGTTTTCCGTTTGCACATGTCGGAGTAGAATAATCGATCCCACCCGCAGATTGTGCCGTCCTCAGTACTGTCCGCACTGCCCTCTTTCTGTCTTTTCAGTGCTTTAAGCGTCTCAAGCTCCTGATATCAATTGAACAGACTGCGTTAGGCAATGCTTGGGATACTCTAGGGCATCTACTTACCTGGTCAGCCTTATTCTTCACAAGGCCATTCAAGTCATTCAAGAAACTGATTACACTTGCCGGGTTCTTCGCTATCCGGTTGGCCAACGAGAGCTCCGCAAAGGAGGGGAACTGAAGAACTGTGGCCAGTTCATGCCGCTTCATCAACAGCTGGTCAAGCAGATGGATCGCTTGCGGCATATGGCGATGTGCTAATATAAACGCCTGCTTTCTCAATGCTGGGTCATCTACACTCTGCATGATCGTAGAGAGCACTGATCCACTAACGGGCAACACAGCCTGCGAACCCTGCCTGAAAGAATCAACAGCTTAGGTGATACGTCTGAGGGAGTTTGTTCGTGTGGACTATTTTACCTGCGGACTGACTTGGCTAGTTTAGGGGGTAGCAGGGCGATGGCATGATCGTCTATTCGCATATATTTGCCAGCCAGGTCGTCGTCGGATGAGGAGGCCATTGAGAATTCATAAGCAAGCGCGGTTATCTCTTGATTGATGGCAACCACCTTTGATATTGAAACCAGATGAGCTGAGAAGAGTGATGGAAGTAATGAAACTGATAGGACCAACCTTCTTCCTCTTCTCTTCAGAAAGATGAATGCCGTTGAGCTCAAACTCGAGCTTGAATGCTCGCACTGCTATCTGCTGTTCAGCTGTCATCTTCCCAAACGCACTTGCGCCTGATGACGCATAAGTGAGGGCCCTTTTATCTTGGAGAGTAATGGTGCAATGTACCTTCGCCATCGTCTGTTACAGTTGCTGTAGCGTGATAGAGACTGGTGTCGGTGTTGAGTTCATGAATCAGGGTCGATAGCTGCGCATAGCAATCTTCTGCCGCTCCAACCCATTCCTCATCCGGGTGCGTGTTC
>CDEZ01018047.1:0-26834 GCA_000826365.1 Acanthamoeba royreba | reverse complement strand
ATAGAACTGGTTCTGCATGATGTACGAGTGCATCTTCATGCACATCAACACCATCATGAACAGAATGAAGGTGCTTTGTGCTGAATAAGATTGGTGAAAGAAGAAATAAAGTAAGTTCAGATACACAGTATACGAAATGTAAGACCTGGTGCATACTTGGTGGCAGCCGGTATGTACAAACGGCCATAAGAGGAGTGATCACAGCGAATGCGAGAAGGAAATAATGGATGAACTCGCAGCGTTCCACCGAGATCAGCCCTTGCACCGTGAATCGTTGCAAGAAGTAGAAGCTGAATGTCGTCACCTCAATCATCTGCATGCGCGTGCACCACAAGCGTGCACAACAACGTAACGTTATCAACGATCGTACAATCTGGCGATGCTGAGATACGGGACCGGTGCCGTACAAGGTACATGACGCACATCACCGGCAGCTCTTGCGAGATGACCAACCATAGAGCGCTATCCACGAGCTTGTGGCCTGCCGTCTCGTAGTAGTTGATGATGCACTGCGACACCACAAACAAAACCTGCAAGGCCACCATTTTAGTCGTTTTTATTTTATTATTTTATTATTTTGTATTCAGAGTAAATATATTTATTTTAAGATTTAAATACAATGTTTATTTTAAAAGAAAAATACGTACGCCGATGACATAGAGGAGGTTGCGGAAGCCGATGAGGGTCTTGGATTGGAGGTTGTCGAGATTGGACAGAATCGAAGGTCGTGGCAGGAACTTGGGATTGAATCCTCCGCCAGCCCCTCCACCGGCCCGGCCCCGCCGTTCCCTCCGTGGATGTAACCACCACATCAACCCCCTCCCTCTCCTACTAATGGAGCCTCTACGTTTTTTGATTATTTGAATCGATGGGAAGCCACGTCCTACACGAAAGAAAATATTTTCTTTATCATTTCACAAATTCTCTAAATTCCAATCAGATAATTTTCGATTTTCGAAGCTATTTGTTGTTCCAGAACGCAGGAAGAGATCACAGTGGCGGCTCGCTGGGCTTCTCTTCTTCTTCGAGTACGGGATCCTCCTTCTCCTTGACCAGACGCACGATGTTGCGCGAGTAGAACATGGTGTTGACGTTCTCCATCTGGAAACCAAGTTCCTTAAATGACATTCCGTATAGGGCCAACGAGACGTTCTCGGCTCGATAGCCCCATTCCTTGAATGATTGTCCGTAGAGAGCCAGAGCGTTATCCGACTGCAAGTGAGGATCCATCAGTGTCAAAGTTCACTAGAGAAGAGGTGATTGTGAAAGGGACAACATACCCTATGAAAGAGGACGCCGTGAAGATTGGTGGTACGAGAGAAGGGATTGGTATGTGAAGAGAAGATGCTGTGGATGAATCTAACGTTCCTGAGATTCGCGGCGTGGAACTGCGCCTTGTTGAGAATGGCGTTTGAAAAGTCGGCACCCTGTTGTATTTCACCGTCAATTCCTTAATCAGCCAGCATGAAAGTTTGTTCTTGACAACGAACCTCGAGGTCGCACATCGAAAAGTGTACATTGAGAAGCTGCATGTGGGAGAAATCCATTCCTCTCATCTTCATGCCGGACATTGACAACATAAAACCTGTGATGGCCGTGAGAATCATGATATGCCTTTGTAGTTAGCAGTATAGCATGCAAACCTTTGATTCGGGCCATGGTGAGGCAGTGGAAGAACTCGGCTTTAGTCATATCGGTACGACTTAGCCTCATGTCCTCTTGCTTTCGTCGCAGTTCATCAACGAGTGGCTGAATGCAATAGAACTCGGCCTCACGAATTACAGCATCGATCGACATGCCCTGTGGCACGCTGCTTACTCCTATAGGGAGTTAAGCAGAGTTCTGATTAGTATCTGCGTTCTCAACATCGCATCTATTTCAAGGCGAACCTGTTCGGAGAAAGGTGAGGATTGGTGCAAAGTATTGACCATCCCTGTCTATGAAGTAGGCGCCTGATTCATCCTTGAGCGTCGAGAATTGACCCGAGAGAATTGCTGTGAAGTAGTTAGCAACCGCTTCGCGATGTCGCGGAAGGTTGAGACCCATCAGAGTTCCCCTGTTGAATTCATCATGGTAAACTGAATGAAATTGGGGATGAAGGAAAGGAGCGAGTACTTTGTGGTCGTGTATCGATAGCCGCCAACATTGATGCGTATGATCTCCTCTTTCATGTGTGAGGGAATGTTGAATATCTCATCTTCACTCTCGCTACTTTCGGAGCTTCCGCTACTAGAACTTGAATCGGAGGAATCGATGGATGAGGACGATGATCGCCGTGGGTATTCCTTGCTTGAGTGCTTCTTCCTCCGATGCTTGCTGGCGCTGTGTCTGCGTCGATGTCGTCCGCTACCACTTTCGCTGCCGTCTCCTCGCGAACTCACACTTGAGCTCCGCTGGCTGCGTAATGCCTGACTAACCTGCCCGTGTCTGCTTATGAGCACGTTTACAGTGCCTCCACTACTGCTTCGGCTTCGACTGCTGTCTGCCTCGGAAGTCGTAGCGCTGGTTGAGCTACTACCATCCAAGTCCGAAGAATCGCTGCTGAAGGACGAAGTTATAGAAGAAGTCGAATCGAAGTTAGGTACTTGAGCCTGCTCACTCACGCTGCTTTCTGAATCCTCGCTCTCGCTGCTAGTAACTTTCTTGGCCTTCACCTTTTTCTGTTTCTTGTGCTTCTCGGATTGTCGTTGATGGCCTCTCTCGCGATTCTGCTTCTTTTCCCGCTTACGGTTACGCTTCTCCTGTTCTTTCTTGTGTTGCATCTTGTGCTCTAGCCTCTTGATCATCTCCTTGTTCTCTTTCCGTTGTCGCAGCTCTCGGAATGAGGCAAGATCCGCTGAAGGGCGAGTAGGTTCGTCTTGTACTCCTTGCACCGATCGGCCGAGCAGTTCACGCACATGGTACATCGGTGGCAATTGCTGCTCTGCAAGAGGGGATCCAGAGCCAAAGGTAGCTGGTGGTTCGCTGGATGGTTGATCGGCGTTGCCTACAGCCAGCATTTCAACAGGAACAGGACAGGTAAGAGTGATCTCTGTAGAACCCGAGCTGGCTAGAAGCGCGCCTTCTTTGGAATCTTCAATGAGATCGCGCAGTTCAGCGCTCCGGGCAGGAGAGATGGACTTCTTACTCGATGCTCGTTCCTTCTCTTTCTTGCTCTCCTCTTTCGTTGCGTCCTTACTGCCTGCCCGACGTCTTCCTCGTGGGGAATTGAAGAAAGGAATCTTACGTGGGGACGACGGCGCGCGTAGGCTGGCGATGAAGGAAGGAGGTGCGGCTATCACCGTGGGAGCAGGTGAACTGGGCGTTGATGCTGAGCGTGGAGTCAGAAGAGACGACCGAACTTGCCGCGGTGGCGAGTTCGGTGGAGAGGAAGAAGCTGATACAGGGAGCAGGCCAGGTTCGGACCTTGCCGCCTCTTGCGTGGGAGAAAGAAACGTAACTGAACTCGTCTGGGCAGTTGCAGAGAAGCTAGCTGGAGCCGATATTGAATAGATGATTGAGGGAGTCGATGGAATTGTCGTGGAGTGCGGTGAGGGAGGAGGAGCTCGTGTGATCGAAGGAGAGGAAGAAGGCGAAGTAGAGGTGGAGAGTGACGGCGATGATGAAGAGGAATAGGCAGCTGGTCCAGATAAAGGAGAGACTGAGGGCAAGGAACGAGGTGATGCTGCCACAATTGGAGGAAACGGAGGGGCAGCCAAAGCAGCAGAATCTAGCGTATGCGAACGCTTTCTGCTGCTGCTGCTGCTGCTGCTGCTACCGCTACTGCCGCTGGAGCCGCTGCTTCCAGCGTGTTCTGATCTGTAGGAGAAAAACCGAAGCTGGTGAGAATCCCGATCTGTGAGAGAATGTGATCAGACGCACGATTTCTGTGACGCTTGTGTTGCAGCTCGACGAGAGCCCTTACTCGACTTCGGCTTGGCCTCTGGATCGCTTTCCCTCCTCTCTCGTGCAGAATCAAGCTTGTCACCGGAGACAATCGCCCGTAGCGCCGCACCGAGACCTCCCTTGGAGGCTGTGGGCTGTTCCTCGGTGGAAGCTCCCGATGATGACGAAATACCTCCCCTGCTGTGCTTCGAAGTGCTCTCATGCGTAGAATCCTCTTTGTGCCTAAGTTCGGAAACAGTGGCCTTGGCCGGGAGTGAACCGTACTTCTTCCTCGCCTTTTCCTTGGCTTCCTTCTTCTCGCGCGTAGAGCTTCTGCTGCGACTGCTGCTCTTCTCCTCCTTATGAGAGACTTCAGTGCCCGAGCTAGATACCTCTTCGGAGGCATGCTGATGGTCTTTATCCTTATCCTTCTCTTTATCCTTCTCTTTATCCTTGTTCTCCTTCTCCTTCTCTTTATGCTCCTTATCTTTGTCCTTCTCTTCCTTCTTGACCCGACGCCGCGATCCGCCAGTACCGAAGAGGCCGAAGGCTGATGTGCTGCGCTTCACGCGCTTCTCCTTCACTTTCTCCTTCTCCTTGTGCTCCTTTTCACGTTCTTTGCCTTTTTCCTTGTGCTCCTTCTCCCTCTCGCGCGTCTCTTTGCGCTCACGTCCCTTCTCTCGCTCTTTCTCTCGCGCCAGCTCCTTCTCCTCCCGTTTCTTCTTCCTCTTCTCGGCATCGACCAGCATCTGCTGCACGAGCACCTTCATTCCTTCCTCCACGCCGTCCGTGTAGGCTTCCGCATCCGGACCCAACAATCCCTCGCCCGATCCCACGTTAGATAACGCTGTGATGGTACTCGTGCTGCCGTCCCAGCTGTCCGCCTTGTCCGGCGTGCGTCCTCCTCTCCCGATGAACCGCTCCAGCGAGCGCTTGTACTTCTGCTTCCGTTGGCTGTGCGAGCGTAGCGACGACGGCGGGGAATCGCCGTAGAACGAGAGGTCCCTCCGAGCTGATGGACTCTCCTGTGGCGGTGGCGGCATGACTCCCGTGACAGCGACGCCGCCATCGTCTCCGTGGTAGGCACCATCATGACCGTCACCGCCGCCGCTGCCACCACCGCCACTGCCACCTCCACCACGCGGCAGGTCGATGCCATCATAGTCCACCCAGCTCCCACCACTGGCGTGCATGTCCTCCCCTCCTGTTCCGTCCATCATCCACCCCCGCGGGTGGGTCCGAAAAAAAAAGCGAAAACGAAGATCGAAAGATCAATCGATCTCAGGAAAACCAGCGCACAAAACCTGTTCGTAAAACTTGCCTTTAATCAACAGAAAAGAAATCTGGTAACTTGAATTAAAAATTATCAAAAGTCAAGTTCATCTTCCTGATTTTGTTGGTATATTTAAGTTATGTCTCCGAGAGCTGCGCAGACCGAAAAAAGGAGAAGACAGGCGTACCTTCTGGCCTAGCGTGTCCTCAATCAATATGTTGAGGGGGATGTCTGGTTAGGTTGAAAATCAGGTCTGTTAATCGACAACCGAAAAGCAAAATACAACAACAAATACCCAATGTTTTTCTTCTCAATTCCCAACAGGAAATGAATTGAAGTTTGAAATGATTGGGCAAAATTCTCGTCAAATTCAATTGGTTTCGTAAGTTTGAAACTAATTTGTTTTTTCCGAAATGTTTTGTCGAAATCGAAATAGATTTGGCTCGTATCAAGCGGAGATCGAAGATGGCGAACCAACATGTTGATCGTGATGAAGTGCCCAAGAAGGTGCAACAGGAGAAAGAAGAGGAAGAAGACGTAGGGGGAGGTCTCTTTGATGAACCGGAGGGGTACTTCCAACCCGCCCCCCTCCCTACCTGGAGCTCCTACACCCGCTCCACCGGAGATGAAGGTACTCTCCAGATTTGTCTTTAAATTTTAAATAAAAAACAAATCAATGTTAAATTAAATTATGGATAAAATGTGAACTATGCAGTGAAGCTCAAGTTGGTGGGGAGTCATCCGCTGTGGGGCCACATGCTCTGGAATGCCGGGATCGTGGTGTCCGACTACTTCGAGAAGCATCCCGACCTTGTCCGCGGCAAGACGTACGTATCTATTGTGGTGTAATGCATGTATGGCATGTGTGGAATGCGTGCATCTGCCCGCTCGTTGATGTTGTCATGTTCGAGGAATTGTAGTATTGATCACTCTCTCATGATTTCGTTGTCCTCTGCAGTGTTCTCGAGCTCGGCGCGGGAAGCGCACTGCCCTCTATTATTGCCGTCAAGAACGGCGCCAAGAAGGTACCAGACACGCGTATCATTGTCTCATGCATGCTTACGTATTGTTGTGTCACAAGGTCGTAGTCACGGACTATCCTGATGAAGATTTGATGGACAACATTCGAGAGAATGTTGAGCGGAATACAACTCTGGAGGAGCGGGAGAATGTCGTCAACGTTCAGGTAGGGAGAGTTCACGTTTGATCATCGTACATGCTTGTCTCCTATGCTGAATACATGTATTCCGTCCGCTTCAGGGTCATCTCTGGGGAAGCTCAGTGACTCCGTTGTTGGCTCCTCTATCGGAGAGCGGGGATGTCAAGTTTGATCTGATCATCCTCGCCGACCTCATCTTCAACCATAGCCAACACTGTCAGCTTCTACAGACATGCCGCCTGGCGCTGGCCGAGCAGGGAACCGTACAGCTTCCTCATTCCTTAGGATCCTGATCAACCTTTTGTGTGGAAGATCACCACCTGATGATCGATGCTTCTTGGCATGCAGGTACTGGTAGCGTTTTCACATCACAAAACGATGAGGGCCCATCTGGATATGGTCTTCTTCGACTTGGCTCAGGAGGCCGAGAATGGGCGATTCAAGGTGGAGCACCTCTTCAGCGAGCGACGTCGACCGATGTTCGAGAACGACTTTGGCCCCGAGGAGATGCGCGCTACCGTGCATGTCCGCGCGCTTACCTCCTCCGCCGATCCCGCTTCCTCCTCTTCCTCCTCTTCGTAGGTCTGCCTTCTCCAGTTCACCGGAACAACCAAGCCGTACATGACGGACGGATGTACCTTCTTGTCGACACTGCAATCTTTCCCGCGCAGAACAAGAAGGGTTTGGACATACATTCCACCATATAAAAAACCAACATATAACAGAGAAAAACATACGGGGACAAAGAGTGCACTTTTCACTGCGAGTGGGTGCAGGCTGGCAGTGGGGGGCTGCTACCCCAGCGACGTGCACTGCAAAGGTCTGATCTTCCGCTCCATCTTGATTAAGTTTAATGGCTCGAATTAAGTTTAAGTAACTAAAATATTATTTTCATTGTTTTAAAAGCCTGTTTCGAGTGAATAATATATTTCAAAAATTTTAACAAATTTTGGAAACGACTTTCTATTTTTTTTAAAACAAAACTCAACTTTTTGGATAGGCGGCAGTGATCATCATTGAGCGGAGATGGAGAAGCCGCCGAAGGAAGAGGAGATGACGGACTACATCTTCGATCCGGATGAGGATCCCTTGTTTGCCGAACAGCGTTGGCGCCAGTATTCCAGCGCGGATGGCGGCGGCAATCCCGATGTGGGCCTGGTCATGGCGCAGAAGTCGGGCGTTCCCTTTGATGACGATGATCATCAACAGCATCTACACCATCAACAACAGCAGTATCACCATCAGGACCTCCCTCAGCAAGACTGTGATCATGATGGAAGTGTGGAGACGTCGTACATTGCTGATGGTCTTCCCAGCCCAGAGTTTGCGCTCGAAGAAGATCGTGGTGAAGCAGCGGACGAGATGCAGCAGCGCATGGAGACGGCGATCTATTTTGATGCTGGTCTTGGTGATGGAGATGATGATAATGCCAAGGTCATTCCAGGCGCTGGTGCGCACAAGAATGCTGGAGTGAATGGAAAGTTGGAGCTGCGCCGTGATGATGGAGTCATCCCTGGCAGACGACGGGCTGTGGATGATGAAGAAGAAGAAGAAGAAGAGGATGGCATAGTGGATGAACGTTCATGGATAGATGAAGCGGAAGGAAATGAAGAAGAGGAAGAGGAAGAGGAGGAACAAGAAGAGATAAATGAAGATGAAGAGGAAGTAGAGGAGAGCGAAGATGACGCAGAGGACAACAGAGCAAAGAACGAGCGACTTTGTGAAGCGGTGAACGCGACCGATGGAATTGAGTGGATCGAGCCGATAGGCAAGCCGCAGGACGTCAGCCTCGACCTCAAAGGAGAGAGGGGCAAAGAGGGCAGGAAGGTCGAGTGCCGCCAGTACTACGAGGGCTTCAGGAAGTTAGATACCAACGAAGGTGCGGCGTCACCATCCACTCTCTTTTCAATGGACCACCTCGTGATGACCAGAGTGTGACAAGACCTGACATTTCAATGATGTATGGTGTGCGTGTATATAACATGATCAGACTTTTACGTCGGCGACTACGTCAAGGTACAGGGTGCCGGTGGTCGTGAGTGGATCGGAAAGATTCTCTCCTTGTGGCAGCGCCAACGCAAGGCGACGAAAGGGAAGAGTACGCATTTGCGTGTGAAGAGGATGGTGATGATGGTCATCGCTCACTTCATGTCCAATTGGTGAATGATGATAGCCGTCTACACCACGAGCATCAAGAACAAGTTCAAGTGCAACTGGCTATGGAAACCGGGCGTGGACACGGAGATCATGGGGCCATCAGTGGATGAAAGCGAGTACTACGCGTCAGAAACGAACGATGTGAATGGAGTCCGCTTCATTCTCACCAAATGCACTGTCGTACAGAGGACTGACACGCACTGCTGTACGATATTGTTCAGTACTCACTCGTGAGTGCAGATAATCTTAACTAACATTCCTTGTGTGCTTCTATCGTTGCTGTTTTAGTTATCTGCAAGAGCTCGCATCCGCTCAACTCGGAAGACGACGCCAAGGCCGCACAAGAGAACGTGTTGTGGTTTCGCGAGTACTACGACGTTGAGAAAGGCGATCTGTACTCGGATCCCTTCATCGACACCACCATCACCGGATACAAGTACGGCAAGCGCCACGCGTACGTCCCGGCGCCGACCCGCTTTCAGTTTGAGATATCGACACTCCAGGATCGCTTCCGTTGGATCGAGCCGGACTCTTGCAATGCGAGCGTGCAGAACGAGAGCGTGGGTGCCATCGACAACGCGAGCGGGCCTGTGGATACGCTTGGTGCGCTGAGGGAACTGGAAGTCGTCACCGATGATGGCTCGAAGGTCACGTTCCGTGTTGGCGACTACGTTTACACCCAACCCGTGCACGAGTATCAGAAGCTGTGGGTCGCTCAGATCGAGAAGATGTGGGAACAGGAGGATGATGAAGACGGCGTTGATGTCCGGGTCAATCTGCGATGGTTCTTTCGGGCAGAGGACACGTTCCTCAAAGACCACACGTCGCAGATGATCCGCGAGAAGGAGCTCTTCCTCTCCAACAACTACGACGAGAACTCGATCCAGACCATCGTGGGCAAGTGCAAGGTCGTGTATCTGCCCTATTCGCAGTGGAACTACAGCAAGGGCGTGAGCGAGTCACCCTCTACGACCCCGGAGAGCGGTGAGACAGTGCAGGACAGCTACGCGTTCATATGTGAGCAAGAGGACGTGTTCTTCTACCGCTACCTCTACAACGAGACCAACTTCTGCTTCCTCGATCCGCACGTCCGAGGCAATCAGGACGAAGACAGCGACGAACGCTTTCGCGACATCGACAAGACTGAGGACGAGGATGAGATCGAGCGGCAGGAGAAAGCCAACAAGCTGGCCCAGTGGGATCCATCTTCGCAGTACTACCCGTTTTCCTCACTTTACTTTGTGCTGTATGACGAACCGATACGATTGACCTGACTTGAATGTCCTGATGCAGAATCGGCGACACACGCAGGTACACGCGGCTCACCTATCGGGGTCAGACGTACGCCGTGGGCGATTATGTCTTCATTCATACCAACCACTCGGAGACGCCGCTCTGTCGCCACATCATGCAGATCCAAGGTGCGTCCTTCTCCCTTCCTGCTCAGTTGGAATGTACATTTCCTCATCATCCATCATACATGAACATGTATAGCGATGTCAGAGGACAGGTACGGCCAAAAGGAGATCCGAGGGCGATGGTTCTATCATCCATCGGACCCCGGCATGCGAGTGCTCTCGCTTCGCCGGTTGAGGTACATCGATGTCGCCGAGGATGTTCTCAATGGACCAACATTCGAACCGGAGAGCGAGGAGGATGAGGACGAGGCGGTACGACACAACGGGAAGGAGAACTGGAAGGTCGAGGGCGGATGGTACTTCCATCCGCTGGAGATCTTCCTCAGCAAGCACTGTGGCCGCTATCCCGTGGTCGCTCTCGCCGGGAAGCTCAATGTGCATTTCTTCTTCCTCACTCAAGTGGATGGCCAAGCAGAGGACGAGGAAAGTGAGGACGATCTGGCGGATGATGACGACGATCTCGACAAAGTGACCATCTTGTCGAAGAGCTATGCGCACATCGAGCATGAAGTGTGGAAGGGCAGGCTCAATCCGACCAATCACTTCTTCTGCTCGAAGCTCTACGACCATGATACCAACGATCTGTGCCTCCTCTCGTCCACCTTGCTCGACGAGTACCTCTCCACTCCGGAGGAGAAGACACATCCACCCGCCGCCGATGGCACATCGACAGCTGTGCCACTTCCCATTGATGTGACGCAGGAAGGGAGTCAGGCCACTTATCAGCTGGAGAATGTGAAGGAGGAAGGCGAGAAGCTCACAGTACTAGACGTCTTCTGCGGATGCGGAGGACTCTCGCTCGGTCTCGAGGAGGCCGGCCTGGAAGTGCGGTGGGCCGTTGATCTTGACTCGAGAGCGCTCGCTACCTTGGGTTCTGCGCATCCGCACGCGAAGGTGCGTCATTGGTGGATTGCTTCACGTCTCTTGGTGTTCATTCGATCACGAACTCACACCACGCGCACAGACGTTCTGCATGCCGGCTGAGGAGTTCCTCGAACACGTGGGCAAAGGGAGCCGAGGGTTCCCTCGTCCAGGTGAGGTAGATGTTCTGTGCGGCGGTCCGCCGTGCCAGGGCTTCTCTTCGAACAATGCCTACCGCGCAATCGATGATCCGCGTAACAAGTACACCTCTCTTCCTCGTCTGCATTCCACAGCCGAACTCACCGCATTTGGGAATGCAGAATCGTGAGGACATTCCTCCGACTTGCTTGGCTTCTGCGTCCTCGTTTCATCCTTATTGAAAACGTGGCGGGCATGATCACCTTGTCCGACAATGTGATACGGTGGATCATGCAGTCCCTCGTTTCCAACAACTATCAGGTATCTCCTCTGGTCAAGTGGAGTGCATTCGTGTTGTGCTGATGATGATGATGATGATGATGATGATGATGATGATGGGCTGTGTCTAGACACGAGTGGGTCTTTTGCAGGCGGGCTACTATGGCGTGCCGCAGAGCCGATGGCGCGTGTTCATTCTGGCTGGTGCATTCCCTGCCTCAACGTTCTTGATGGCCACTAGATGAAGTCTGCTGACACGAATCGACCTGCGTGGTGCACGTGTATCTTGTAGCGGACCGCCGTGAAGTGCTTCCGATGATTCCTTCACCCACCCATGCGTTTCCTCACCGCAACGCGTACTGCTATGCTTCTGGGAACAGGTCACACTTGGTTTGTTCTTCTGCTCCCATCTAACTTTTGCTGTCTTCATGTCTGAGCGAACTAACTTCTCTCTATCTCCTCCTTATTCACATGCCTCTTCAGGCCAAGCATGTGGTCCACAACCAGACAGCGGGCATTCTCCCGCATGTCACGATTCGAGAGGCCATCGACGATCTTCCCGAGATACCCGTCATCGATCCCGCGCACAGTTCATCGTCATCATCGGGACGAAAGCGGAAACGCCAGGATGAGGAAGAGGAATTGGTCTCAGGCGAGAGTGACGGCGAGATGGACGGAGCGGAGGACTGGAGAGGAAAGAAAGGGAATCTCTGGGGCGAGACTCGGACCCGGTGCGCGCGCGGTGATCGACTTTCTCTCTTTCAAATGCAGGTACGGCACCGCGAACTCGAACAGCGAGAGGAGAAGCGCGAACGAAGGATGAATCAAGCGAAGAAGCAAAGTGCGAGGAATGGAGGGAAGGGAGCCAAGGCCAAGCACGCGCAGAGCTGCCTTCTGCCATCATTTATTCTTGATGAGGGCTTCGACGACGAGCTGCGACCATCACACGTGCAGGACGTGCAACTGCCCAGCTTCGTCATACGTTTGCCCGTGTTCGAACCACCGCCTTCTGCGCGAATGCCCAGCACCCAAGAGATCTGCCGAACAATTGCCGCCGCTAAACGTTATCAGCAACGTGCTGAACGACGAAGGAAGCTGGCAGCAGAAAGAGAGGATGAAGACGACGATGAAAAGGATGAAGAGGACGAGGATGACGGCGTAGGGTGGGTCTACAATCACGTCGTGGCCCGCGTTGCCAAGGCCAGCAAGTTCAAGAAGATCAAGGAGGCAGTGACTAACAAGAGGGATATGAAGAAGAAGCAGGTGTTCTGTCGATATCAGTGGGACAGCATCTCTGGTACGGATGACGACGCACCGCTTTCTCTTATCCGGCCCATTCTCTCTCGGCTTTATACTCACACGATGCATTGATATCTAGGAACGGTGGTAGGCACGCCCACGCCGCATCGATCGGCTGGGATTCATCCATCTCAGCATCGCTATCTCTCGCCTCGAGAGTATGCACGTCTTCAGGTAGTCTTGCGCTGCAGAAGGCTATCAACACGTGCTGTTGTGTTTCTCACCTTCCCTACCCTGTGCGTGTGCTTCTGGTCAGGGGTTTCCGGACTATGTCCGATTTGCCGGTGGTCTGACGTCGCAGTACAAGCAGATTGGCAACGGTAGATATCCACTCTCTCCCAACTCCTGAAGTTGATGATGATGATGACGATGGTGATGATGATGAGGACACTGATGTGGTTTTCTATGTTTTCTCTCTGCTCGACGCAGCTGTGCCGCCACCCTTGGCCAAGGCCCTCGGGCGGGAGATCATCAAGGCGGCGGGTGCTGCGGGAAGGAACGATGATGGTGAGAGTACTATGGACCAAAGTTTGTGTTTCAAATGAAACACTCGTTCATGAACCTCCCTCTCCCTCTTTGCCTCTCCATATGGGTCGGGTGTACGTTTGCTCTTACTCTGCACACACACAAACCAGTCTCTGTTGCAGGTGAACTAACTGGTTCAACCACTTCACCGCCCTCACTCTCGACTAGAGAGAAGGGTGTGCCCTATCCCGGGGTACGCAACATTCCTCATCATCTCTCTTTATGTATGATGTTGAGATAAGATATCTATCTTTGGTGTGGTGACACCAGCTCAAGTTAAGATATCCAATCAAGTTATGGCCTCTTGCGAGAGGTGGAGAGATGAAACACCGCAGGCCTGGTCTTCGTTCCACTTCACCTCCTCCTGAGATTTCCACAGAAGCCGCAGGCAGCCGGGGTGAATTTCAGACAAAACAATTTAGGTACTTAACTCCTATTCAAGCTCAGCAAGCTCTGCCATGACTGGGACACCTCACTCGTTCATCATCACGCCATCATCATTATTTAGAACAAGAAGAGAGAAGAGAGGAGAACAAGAAGAAGAAGAAGAAGACCACCAACAACGCTTGACAGCCCCTTCCCGCGGAGCGAACAGGAGAACTACTACTAGTAGTAGCCTAGTTTGGCAAGAGTTCAATGGTATGATGGAGCACAGAATGGACGACACCTCACCACGACTCCACCCCGCGGAGCAACAACACCAACACCATCAGCGGTCGTTCCTTCTCCGCCTACTTCACGCTGACAACCTTCCTCTTGACCGTACCCTCCTCCTCCTCCTCCTCCTCCTTCACCTCCTTTTTCTTCTTCTTCTTCAGTTCGTTAGGTACTGACAACTTGTTGTTCTCAGAGTCCATCGGACTGAGCGTATCAGTGGGCGCACGAGATCATCACGTGCATCGTACCTTCATCATCAGCGGAAAAAAAGGTGAAGCGGAGCATGAAGAAGAACTCTACCGCACGACGCCCGCACTCGTCGCAGCGGACGGCACGGTGGAGTGGGGCGATGCGGTGCTCATCACCACCCGACAGGACTGGGACCGCTTCGTCCTCACGCTCGACCTGTTCCCCACCATCTTCGCCACGGACCCGCAGGTATACCTTCATTTCTGGCGAAAATTCGTAGAATTCACAGAGAAACAAACAAACTTTAATTTAAGTTTATTTGTAAAAATTTCAAATTAATTTTGTTAAGTGTTAAAGAAATATTTATTAATTTTTATGAATATTTGGAATATTTTATAAAACTAACTTTTAATTACTCGTATCTTGACTCGGTTCATAGATGTATGAGAAAGGACAGAAGCAAACAAGAGGACAGTGGTTCACTGACGTGCGGCTGTCGCTGGTACGCTTGGAAAAGGGCCATGAGGTACACTTGCGACTGCCGGTACGGTTCAACCGCAAGTACATGCAGCAGGACTCGACCACAAGGTTGACTTCACGAGGACGCCCGTACGAGAGCAGCAGCGACGATGAAGAGGATGAAGAAGATGATGAGGATGATGACAACTTGGGAGTGCACCTACGGATCGGAGTGAAGCCGATCGACTTTGCGAGTTATCCCACCACCTATGAGAATGAAGACGATGATTCCCTGTCGGAAGTGGACGAGGCCTACACGCGGCGCATGGAGCGCTTCAGAGCTGGCCGCGCCCTTTCGACATCGTACGAGGATGTACCCATCGGACTTGGAAAGGAGAGCAAGGACAAAGAAAAGGAGAAGGAGAAGGAGGAGATGGATCGGCCTGTTGAAGTTCAAGTGAATGACGAACATGCTAACACCATGAATGCGACATACAAGCCACGACCGATCGAGATTCGCAGACGCATCGAGAGGAGCTTCAGTGATGAGAGCGACTGCACCGACACAGACTCTGATATCTCTGAATCTGATGAGTCGGACAGTGACATGGAAGATGAGGAGGAAGAGGAGCAACTGAAGGAGAACGAGTTGAAGAATCACATACGGAAGCTGCAGGAGGGTGCCACGTTCACTCTCGTCACTCCCAAGAATGGTCATCGACCGAGCCACGTCCGTCTGAGTAACGACCAGCGAACGCTGATATGCCGCAGACACACAAGTGCGTTAGGCTTGCTCCGTGTGGTGCGGCGAACACTCATCTAACATACGTCGTATGCAGTACTCCTGGACAGCGTGGACGAACTGAGAGAAGGACAGGCCACCGCAGAGTTTGATATGCATCGACTGCCGGAGAAGGCGCATCTGTCGTTCTCTTTGATTTACAACCTGCGCAAGGCCTTCAACCTCATCGCCGAGAATGAGGAGCAGTATCGTCTCTGGGTCACCACGCTGCGCAGTCTCATCAAAAAGGAAGTCGATGAGGAATCAGCGTACGTTCACAAAACATTGTCGATCATTAATCGGAATCATAGGACTTATCGGTGAGTGCATCTTAACTTAATTCAGATACGCGGAGCGAGTGTGGCACCATTTCGGAAGTAAAGCAGAGCTCGCTGTGGAGGAAGTGCACAAGCTCATGCGCAGACTCAATATGAGACCCACCAAAGCCTACGCAGAGGAGATGCTACGCATTGTCGACGCCAACAACGATGGCCATTTGCAGGTGAGTCCCAATCTATTGACAATTCCCTGGTTAGACACTCACCCATTTGCAGTATGAAGAGTTCCTACAGCTGCTTCGACTTCTGCGACAACGAGCCGAGCTTCACGAGCTCTTCGCCAAGTATGCCACGAACGGAGAGTACCTCACTCCACGCCAGTTCCACCGATTCCTACAGCGGGAGCAGAAGGTTCGCTTTGCTCGTCCCTCACGCACGATGCCTGCTTACTCATGCTATGAGAATTGCATCGACTGCAGGAGAACATCTCGCTCAAACAATGCATGATCATCATGAGGAAGTTTGTGGGCGAATGTAAGGACATCGACATCGAACTCGACGCCCTTCTGCCCTCTTCCTCTTCCTTCTGTACTGCGAGCAGGCGAAAGCGACTGCTGCGCCTGTTACGCCAGATCGTTCTCCACTTCCCTTCTTTCGTCGCGCACACTGCCCGACGATTGAAGAAGCACGGCAAGCAGGAGGACCAGGAACAGGAAGATGAAGATGAAGACAGCCCGGCTGATGACGCTGATGACGCTGATTACGCTGATGACGCTGATCAGGTTACTTCGGATCAAGCCGAGGAAGAGAGCAACAACAAAGCAGCCGAGGTCATGTCCAATGCTGTGGCTTCTGGTGACACGAACTCGATTCAAGAAGGGAATCCACAGCAGGTGTCTACGTCAGCATCGGCACAGAGCGCAGCGACAGAAGGAAAAGAACGCCGGAATCCACAACCGCCAGCGATGTACCGTGCCAAAAGGCAGGGCAGCATCGTCGACTTCTGGGACAATTGGGCCAAGAAGAAGGAGCAGCAGAGCAAGAACGACACTCACAAGGAGAAGGCTACTGCCGTTGCT
Organism: Acanthamoeba royreba; assembly: GCA_000826365.1. NCBI lineage: Eukaryota > Discosea > Longamoebia > Acanthamoebidae > Acanthamoeba > Acanthamoeba royreba. Next base: position 10,418 of record CDEZ01018047.1, on the reverse strand, counting down.
GCCGGTGAATCAAAAGCAGATGGGAAGCCTCTGGGAATGAACCGATGGCAGTTCTTCCAGTACATGATCTCCGATCACAATTCTGCATTCATCCCGAAGCGGCGCAAGCTGTATCAGGACATGAACAGACCGCTCACGGACTACTACATTGGTGCGCTCCACTCTCCTTGCATTCAATGTAATTGATGTGTGTCTCATCCGCTTCTGCAGCTTCGTCGCACAATACTTACTTGACGGGGAACCAACTCAAGTCCAAGTCGGCCACGGAGATGTACGTCCTTGCGCTCAAGCAAGGTTGTCGCTGTCTTGAACGTACACACTTGACTCCTCAACCCGCATTCTCATTCCTATATGTTGTGGGCTGACGTCTCCTTCTCTTCGTGCTGATGACTGCTTCAGTGGACTGCTGGGATGGGAAGAAGGGCTACCCGATCGTTTACGTACGTGAACTTGATTCCTTTTCATGTTTGGTTCTTCATGAGAATCTCATATTGTCCCTTACGCAGCATGGCCACACATTAACATCACGCGTGCGCTTCGAGGATGCTGTGATGGCGATTGCCAAGTACGCGTTCTTTTCATCACCCTATCCGCTGGTGTTGTCGCTTGAGGTACACTGTTCCAAACCACAGCAGATCATGATGGCCGAAATGATGCGGTACCTACCTTCATTCCTTGAGGCCATTCTCTCACTCGCGACACTTGACCTAAATTGCTGTCTCATAGGAAAGCGTTTGGGGATATGCTCGCGCTTCCCTTCGCTGATGGGAAACGTGACCTACTGCCCTCACCTGAAGAGCTCAAATACAAGATTCTCCTGAAAGGTACTGCTCGTTTGTGTTTACGCACAAGAGTCGCTGTTTCTGAGTGATACGGTCGGAATTCATTCTAGGCTCGCCCGTAAGACTGCATACAGAGGAGACGGAGCAAGAAGAGAATCAGGACCGCAAGGCGGTGAAGAAGCCGAAGGAGAAGGTCGCTCAGGAGCTGAGCGACATTCTCTATCTCAAGTCCATCCACTTTGACGACTTCCATCAGATGATGCAGGAGCCGTGTAACAGGATGACTTCCCTGGCGGAGGTGCGAGGCTTCAAGCTGGTGGCCTCCGCTTCGCCTGACCTGGTCAACCTCAACCGCGGGAAGTTCACTCGTATCTATCCCAAGGGGACCCGCTTCACATCGACAAACTATGATCCTGTTCCCTTCTGGAATGCCGGGTATGCTCGCAGTGAGAATACTCGAGTGGACTCAACTCATATACACCCTGCACAGATGTCAGCTGGTGGCGCTCAACTATCAGCATGTGGGGAAGAAGATGTTCTACAACCATGGCAAGTTTCTGGAGAACGGCCAGTGCGGCTATGTTCTCAAACCGCCTATGTTAAGGTACGCTGATGTCTTTTGAAGCTGGTTAAGATGGGCGATCGTTTCCTGAGCAAAGGGACAACTACAGGTCCGATTGTAAGAAAAAGTACGACCCAAGGCATTCCCACCCAACCACATCCGCCATACGGCGATTGACCGTGAGAGTACGCTCACTTCTATCCTCCATGCTGTACGCTCCTGCTCCTCATTCTATTTCTTCCTTTTCGATCAGATCATCAATGCTCGCCAGCTCCCTCACCACACTTCGCGCTTCCTTAATCCATATGTTGTGGTATCGGGTACGCTGACTCCTTCCCCCTTTTGGACCGCCACCAACGCAAGCTGATGGTTGCTATTTGCTGGCAGTCAATGGAGTGGAGAAGGACGCAAGAGCGTTCCGAACTCGAGTCGTGCGAAACAACGGATTCGATCCGCAGTGGAACCAGACATTCGAGTTTCCTCTCTCGACGAGCGAGCTGGCGATCTTGCTCATCGCAATCTACTCCAAACGCGAATCAAGATTCAGCAAGGACCGACTGGTACTATCCTCTTCTTCCCAAGCTTGTCTTCATGCTCACCTCTGTGACGGTGTTGTAGATGTGCTACTACAGCATTCCTGTTGAGTGCATCAGGGCGGGCTACCGAGTATTGCACATGTATGACAGGAAGGGCAGGCGCATTCCGATGTCCAATCTCTTGTGTCGATTCACCCTCAAGCAGGCCGCGCTCCCCAACGTCAACGCCAACATGGCCAAGCTCCAGTCCACCCTTTCTCTGCCTCGTCTGCCCACCAGCTGGAACCTCAAGAAAGGAGCACCCCACTCTGCCAAGACCAAGGAAGCCAAAGAAGAATCCTAGATAAACTTTCGCAACATATTTGGCTTTGGGAGAGAAGAGAGTAATGGTGTGAAGAGAGTGCCCCGGCCACTACTGCTGGAAAACGGCAGGAGAGGAAACATATCGGGCAGCGGCCTTGCCAACGCGGTGTATGTTAGCTGTGTGTCCTGACTCCGAATCAGAGAGTTCACTCATCAGGCCAAGCAGCCTCATTACTTCTGTTTGGCTGCGTAGGTAGTTCCTCGCCTGCGAAGTCGAGTTTCTGCATACGAGCAATCATCGGTTAGACAAGACTAGACTAGACTTTAGCAACGAGTGATGATCAGGAACACCATACCTGCCCACAGTGCAAGTGTAGATGTGCCTCTCCTCGTCCTCGCGGATCATAGAGTCAAGCGCACAGAACATGTCTGTCCATAGAATGATGCGTTAGCCAACTGCACGCGATTCCAGATGGCCATTTTGAATGCACATACCTTCATCCGTTCTGTCATCTCCTATGCAAAAGATGAAATCGCTCTCGGGGTGAAGGGCCAATGTTCGCCCAACTGCCGCACCTGCAAGTACACATGATATCATGGTAAGTGAGGTGAGTTGATGATGCACATAACTCTGATTCATGATGCATACCCTTATTGATGTTAGAGGGACGAACTTCAATGACCTTCTTGCCATGAATCACATCGATAGGCAGCTTTTGTGCAATGTCTTGCAGATGCGCTGCAAGTTCCTTCGCTTGCCACAGACCGAAATCCTCGTCCGCATTCCTGTTGTCCCAGAGTGAGTTGACTCGGATGAAGAGGATAACTGGATGATGAGTAACCTGTAATGCCAAGAGAGGTTGACTTCCTTGACTTCAATCATGGATCCAGGAGTGCGGCTGGCAAACTCCTGGAGAATGGGCAACACAATGTCCTTCCACTTGGCGGCGATCTCCACGCCAAGCATCTCCCAGTCCTTGCCCTCGCCGCACTGACGGAAGAATACGCCGTGCTCACACGACATGCCTGCTCACGGTCCATTACAATACTGCGACGGCGGAATACTAAAGACTACATACCGAGAGGGAGAGCGCCAAAGAAGCTGTTGAAGAAGGGCCGATCACGTCCGCTTACGACGTAGACGTAGTTACGAGGATCACGGCAGAGAGAGGTGAGAATGCTGATCAGACGACGCGAAGGGATCGCATCCATCGGATTGCTTACGATAGGAGTGAGAGTGCCATCGTAGTCGAACAACAGAAGTCTGATCAGGGTGAGTTCAGAAGTAAGTAAGGTCCGCTACCATTAAACAAGAACTGAATGCCGTACCGTTTCTTCGAATTCTTGAAATTCTCCATGGTTTCATCAAAGTTAAGCGGAGGAATCTGAGAGAAGAGTTCGATCGCCGAAAGCTCAGTGATGAAGGTGGAGCCCCAGAATGAAGCGGTGTTGCGCATCACATAGTCAAGGTTGAGCTGGTGACGAGCCTTCTTCTCTTCCTCGTCCATCGTGAGAGCGGCAACAATGGTCTCGCTCAGGGCACAAGTGTTCCAGGGATTCACTAGGAGAGCACCAACCAAACTGATGATACAACACAAGGTAAGCAATATAGCTTTCTTCAATCAGTGATGTAAGATCGTACCTTTGGGCAGCGCCTGCGAACTCGCTCAGTACCAACGGAGCGCAAGTGCCTTGTTGGCACATGACGAACTCATGCGACCTGCGTAGTAGTCCCCCTTGGTTAAGATATGCTGCAAAGAGAGCAACACAAGAGGTGCGGCGTACACAAGATTCATGCCCTCCCGAAGAGGAGTGAGAAGCGCCATATCTGCGGCGGCATAGAGAGCAGCCTGTTCTTCGAGGCTGATGTCGGTGTAAAGATAACTGATCGGAGCAAAGTTGAGGCTGCTCCACTTGCCGTTGATCTTACCTACCAACCTGTGCACATGCGTGAGTCCAACATTCTACACACTTCACGTAAGATCGTACTCGTTGATATCGAGATGAAGCTGCTCCATGCGGCGCGTGTCGCCTTCTTCAGTGAGGGTGTCAGGCGGGCTGCTGATCTGGAACAGCACCACCTTGCCTCGCCAATCAGGATAGCGTTCCAGGAACATCCCAAACTGCACAACGTCGAGGGTAGTAAGTTAGATTTGGTCAAGGTTCTGGGAAGATAAAGTGAAGATACCGCAACAAGCTTGTGGTGAATTCCCATAGTCTCATCAAGAGCATCGACCCCAACGATGATCTTCTTGCCCTCGTACATGCTCCTGATCTCAGCTGCACGCTTCTTCACTTGCTCTCTGTTGAAGATATCATTCCACATGTTGGAATCGATGCCGATCGGCATGATGTCGACTGAGGTGGTGCTGCCCGAAAAGTGGACCTGATCCACAGGTGTTCAACAGACGAGGTGAGCTCTCACACGCACAAGACTGTGTGATGAAGTGTACCTGCTTCGGATGAGCTTCAGCTGCCAGAACGCGTGTGCAAGTGCTAAGGAAATGGCGGGAGTCGTCATAGGTCTGGAATCCCAGTAAATCGGCGCCAAGCACGCCACGGAGCAGCGCGGAACGCATGGGCAAGGCACGGAACATCTCGCTGGAAGGGAAGGGAGTGTGGTTGAAGAACCCGATCCTGCTTGTGATGCCAAGCTTGCGCAACTCAAAGGGCACAAGCAGGAGATGGTAGTTGTGAATCCAGATGATGTCGTTGTCAGGATTCGCGCCTATCATGCCGCTCACTGCCTTGGCGATGGCGGCGTTGGCCGTCTTGTAGGCCGTCCAGTGATCCTCTGCCACACATCAATCAGTCGACGACACAACATGATATTCAACGATCAAGACGTACTGGTGTACTTGCGAGTGACCAACTGAGAGTTGAAGAGCGGCCACAGGATGCACTGCATTCATCAGACGGAAGTAACGTGTGAGAATGGACGCATCGTCACCATAGTAAGACAGATGATGATTACCTTGCAGAAGGAGATGTATTTCTTGAGAACCGGCGAGGGAAGGAGAACAGGCTCGTAGCCCCGGCCGCGCAGCATGTGCGTGAGCTCTTCATGTCTGTCCTCCGGGATCTGCTCGGTTTGCATGCCACCCACCCACGTCACTCGGCACGAACCTGACGCAGATCGAAGCTCCATTCAGCAAGTTCACCACAGCACATACAGTGGCATGCCAACACTCGCGTACCTGCCGTTTCCATCGACTGGACAGCAGTGAAGAAGTCGCTCTCGCGAAGCTCGATAACCTGCATTTCTACAGCACGAAAAACATTTTATTAATAATTTATCTAAATTAGGAAATGAAATTAAAAATTAAAAGAAAAAGAAATAGGGTACCGCCATCAGGGTCTATTTCCACGCGGATGGGAAGCTTCTTGACGACTACGATGACGTCACGAACTCGGCTGACACTGCTGCGTCGGCGGAGAGGAACGAAGCTGCGAGAGCCCATATCGGCCAGCACGGGAATGGACGACGAGGAGCAGGACAACGTGTAGGACATGCTTCCCGACGATGTCGACGCAGCTGAGGAAGACGACAAGGTGGAGGAAGAGGTCTTGCTGGACGAGTGGTCACTCATTCTTTTTGTGTTGTGCTTTGTGTGTTCAAGACTCAAAGATGGAAGTGTGTCCTCGAAAGTTTAGGTACTTGAAGTAAATAGGAGATAAAAGTTTAGTTCGCTCGTCCTTGAAGTGAGGTGATGAAGGAGGAAAGGTAAGTGGGGAGTGAGTGGAGAGGAAGCACCAGGTGGAATGGAGTTAGGGTAGTGCAGGGGGTGGTCGAAGAGAAAAGAAGGAGCAGAGGAGCGGGGTCCCAAGGCGGTGTGTATTCGGGTGGAAACCGCAGCTGCCCCAACGTCGCTGGTCATTCATGCCCACTCCAAACTCGCGTGCTCAACGACATCACACTTCTCTTTCGACGGAATTTCTTGCAATATAGGTTCGTAATTATTTCAAATCATCCAAATATTTCCGAAACCAAAACAAAATTTCAATCCGCGTGCGGCAGACTGTCCGATGGCGGATCGGGAATGGTCACGTAGTCGCGCCTTCGCTGGTATCGCCGGAGAAGCACCACGCCACCGACGAGCGCCAACACCACGATGACCGCGGCTCCGCCTCCGACCACCACATAGATGATCATGCTCGTGTTGCTGCCTCCTCCGCTACTATCTCCGCCTTTGGCATCGCCAGCAGCGGTAGGTGAAGAAGAAGGCGTAGCAATAATACTCGGACCGATGGAAGGCCAGAAGTTCGATGAACTTGGAGATGTCGAGACATTTTGTACAGTTGATGGTAATGGCGAGGAGTATGTGGATGTGGGATACGGAGATACGGATGAGTTGCCAGGAGAGGTGCTGGGGTAAGGGCTGACCGGAGAGGGAGAGGAGGAATGATTGGTGAATGTGGAATTATCACCATCAGGCGTTGGAAACGGAGACACAGTGTAATTGGCCTCAGGAGATGGTGACGTATGGTTGAAGGTCGAGTTGTCATCGGGCGTGGGGTAAGGGCTCCAGTAAACTGGCGACGGCGATGGTGACGTCTCGTTCAGGGTCGAGTTGTCATCAGGAGTGGGGAGAGGACTCCAGCTAGGGGATGGAGATGTTTCGTTAAAGGTCGAGTTGTCATCCGGCGTGGGGTAGGGACTCCATATTGGCGAAGGTTCAGGAGATGTGCTGTTGGTCTCGTTGAATGTAGAATTGTCATACGGTGTCGGAAAGGGACTCCAGCTTGGGGATGGAGAGGTTTCGTTTAAGGTCGAGTTGTCATCAGGCGTAGGGTAGGGACTCCAACTAGGAGAGGGTGATGTCTCGTTGAACGTAGAATTGTCATCAGGCATAGGGGAAGGGCTCCAATATATCGGCGATGGTGATGTCTCGTTGAAGGTCGAGTTGTCATCGGGCGTAGGGAAGGGACTCCAGCTTGGTGATGGCGACGTCTCGTTGAATGTAGAATTGTCGTCAGGAGTAGGAAATGGGCTCCAATAGATCGGCGATGGCGACGTCTCGTTGAAGGTCGAGTTGTCATCGGGCGTAGGGTAGGGACTCCAACTGGGAGAGGGTGATGTCTCGTTGAACGTAGAATTGTCATCGGGCGTAGGGGAAGGGCTCCAGTAGATCGGCGATGGTGATGTCTCGTTGAAGGTCGAGTTGTCATCGGGCGTAGGGAAGGGACTCCAGCTTGGTGATGGCGACGTCTCGTTGAACGTAGAATTGTCATCGGGTGTAGGGGATGGACTCCAGTACACTGGAGATGGCGATGTTTCGTTGAAAGTGGAATTGCCATCAGGCATGGGGAATGGGCTCCAATTGCCTGGGGACGGTGACGGTGAGGTCTCATTGAATGTTGAGTTGTCATCGGGCGTGGGTGCAGGGCTCCAATAGACTGGTGATGGCGATGTTCCATTCAATGTAGAATTGTCTTCAGGAGTAGGCGGCGGGCTCCAGAAGACCGGAGAGCTGGAAGGTGACGTCTCGTTGAAGGTCGAGTTGTCCTCAGGCGTTGGTGCTGGACTCCAGTAGATCGGGGAGGGCGATGGTGATGTCGAATTGTCTGCTGGTACGGGGTACGGATTCCATACGCTCGGGGAAGGTGAGGGAGAAGGCCAGGTTTCGTTTAACGTCGAGTTACCATCAGCCTCTGGGTACGGACTCCAGTAAAGTGGCGACACGGAGGGTGACGTGGAATTATCATCAGTGTAAGTGGGATCTGGACTTGATTCGTTCGTCGGAGATGGCGAAGTGGCATTAGTATCGGAGTCAGGTGTAGGGTAGGGACTGTAGACGAAGGTTGGTTCAGGTGAAACGAGGGTGGAATTGTCGCCTGGCGATTGTCCATCGGGTGTCGTCTCGTTCGCATTGCCTGGAGTTGGGTATGGACTGAAGTAGACAGGTGTCGGTTCGGGTGACCACGATGGTTCTGCCGCTGTACCATTGTCGCTACTCTGGATCGAGGGAGACGGGCTAGCTGTTGATGGAGATGTGCTATTATCCACATCAACTCCAACGGGCGATGGCTCGAGTTGTGGAGACGTCTGATTGTTACCGATTATCGTGTCATTCACATCGGCGGAATCCAGTGGTTCATCTCTGGTCACCCTCAATCGGAGCTGGTCCTCGCGCGCAGAAGGCTCCACCGTGCTCGATCTGAGTCCGTGAACCATCGCACTCAGCACCCTCTCCCAGTCCTCATCTCGCTCCGTGTAGTCCCATCCAATATGTACAAGCGCACCATAGCCGTAGCTGTGCTGCCAAACGGCACACCCGAGGTCCGGACTGTTGAAGGCGTAGAGACATTCTTCTGATGGCACGCCGATGGTTCCCTCGATCGCCGATCCCGGGACGAGGCGCATTGGGAGGAATGCATCTACACCATCGGCCAAGTACGATGCCAGGTACGCGAGACCAGCACTCGTGAGTGAAGCATAGCCCAACGGCGTAACCGATGTAACCGCGCCGCTCGATGTCGAGCGTCCGAGGCCGAACATGGATTGCCAGAATTGCTGATCGCCACCGCCCAACTGCACCAAGCGTCCTCCATTCCGCACCCACTCTGCAAGCCACACTTGGCGCGACAAGACAGCGTTGTGCTCGTCCTCATCGACATCATACCCCATATTCGGTCGGTTCAGACCAGCGACCACAATCACCTGCATAATGAATTAAAAATCCATTTGCCTAATTTAGATAAAATCATCTAAAAATGAGGAAAATTATGAAATACCTGCAGAGTGAGAGGCAAGTCCGCACTGGACGATAGAAGCGCTACTTCTTGGTCTTGTGCTGCAGATAACCGGACGGAAGCAACGGCCGAGCGGACCGCGTCGGGGTCCAGGCCCAGTGCCGCGTCGGCCGTGAGAATGCCGACGCGCGGAGGAGTCACGAAAGAAGAAGTGGAGCAGTGAGTGTGGCCTACCGAAGCAAGCAGAAAGACCACCACTATCGCCACAGAGGTGAGAATGACGTAAGAGACCATCGATAAAATAAATAATAATATTGAGTAAATATATGTAAGTGTGTCTGAAAGATGAAAGGTGGTGCGTGTGCAAGTGTCAGAGTTGATGATGCGTGTAGGCCATCGCCACCATGTGTACGTTGACAATAAAATATGACCTCGTGACAAGTGTGGTGGGGTTATTGTAAGGAGTTCATTGGCCACGATGTTGGTCGACACCCGTGATCAGAAAACGAGTTCTGATAACCTGGGAATCACCTGGTTGTCTCTTATTTTCCTTTACTTTTCTTTTGACCTTTCTTTTAAAATCCGTTGCGCCAGCAAGAAGAAAGGAAAAGAAAAGAGAAAATGAATAGTCTGACTTTTTCCTTTTGGATAAATTACAAGTAAAAAGGAAAAGAAAAGAAAAGGAAATTGGCCTCCTGGTGACACACATCCCCAAAACATAAATAAATCCGTTCCTGTTGAGGGGGGGTGGGTCATCATCATAATTCGTACCAAGGACCTCGAGGAAGACGAAGATACCAACAAATCCACTCTTTGGTTCCTCTCCCTCTCGCGGTACCCCTCATACCTCCTCATCTCTCCCGGGGGAGTAAGCGGCCGTCCCCGTGTAGCCGATTCATCATTCATTCATTTATCCATTTTTGTGGCCTCTACTACGCGCCCGTCTTCCCCAAATTCGAATTCTGCCCTTTCCTCGAATAATTCAAACATTTTATATCTTTTCCTATTTTACAAAATAATCCATTTCTATTTTATAATCGAATGAACTCGCCTGCGGGAGGCTCTTCACCAGCCATCTCAGTACAGGCGACTTCCACCTCCTCCTCCACCGCAACTTCTTCTTCATCGTCATCGACTTCTTCTTCTTCTTCGACCACCACGTCGACGTCGACGTCATCGTCTTCTACTACTTCTTCTTCTTCTTCGCTGCCGTTACCAACGTTTCCAGGTTCGCCCGATGAATTGAGTCCGCGAACGCTGCGCAGTAGTCTGCGGAGCAACAGGTGGCTGGCCACGCTGGGCAGCCAGACTCCGCCGCCGTCCTTGTCGGCCAAGTCGCCGCTGATGATGGGGCACCACGCGCATCACGGCGGCGTAGGCGCGATGTCGGCCGTACACAGCGCGGTGCCCAGCACGCGCTTCAAGTCACTCAATCCTCGCGGCCGGCGGCGGCACAAGCGGAGCTTGAGCGATCCGGATCTCAAGGACATCAAGAAGAACGTCGACTCGCAGCTGTCGGCCTTCCTCACGCTCGTCGCCAAC
>CDEZ01018045.1:0-41065 GCA_000826365.1 Acanthamoeba royreba | reverse complement strand
GAGCGAGCGTGCGAAGAAAGATGAGGAGACGTCTAAAGGTGCTGAGGACAATGCACCTGCCTCATCTGAGGACAATGCACCTGCCTCATCTGAGGAGCAGGGCAGTAGCAGCGATAATGTGCCAGCTACTGAGCCCACTTTGCCTGCTGTTGAAGTTCCGCCACCAGCTACCGTACCGCTGGCCGTCCCCGAAGCAGAAGTTCCCCCGCAAGCCGCAACCGAGACAGGAACGAACGCCACACAGCAGGAAGAGTCTGCGCTTTCTTCAGCTGAGCCCATGCAAACCACCTTGCCGACAGGCTCGGAGACGATGGTGCAAGAGGAGCGAACCACGCCAGAGGAAGCCCAGCCCCAGACAGCTCCTACGGCGGCGGAGTCCACAGAGCCTGCTGTGGCGCCTCAGCCCGCTGAGACCTCTGTCCCTGTGCCGATCCCTGCGGAAAGTACGAATCCGCAGCCTACTACAACCCCTGGCGAGGATGTGCCTGGCATCGACCCTGCGTTCCTGGCAGCGCTTCCTGAAGATCTTCGGGCAGAAATACTTGCTGAGCAGTTGCAGGCCCGTTCTGCCTTCCGTCCACCGCAAGCTTCTGCCACACCGACTCCAGCGCCAGCAGCTGCATCTCCCTCGTCGTCTTCGTCAGCATCTTCCCCCACTCCGGCAACACCAGCGGTGTCTACCACATCGATTAGTCCCGATTTCATCGCCGCTCTGCCTCCAGAAATCCAGGCAGAAGTGCTGCAGCAAGAGCAGCAATCGCAGGCCGCTGCTGCTGCAGATCTCACTCGTGTCCAGGCTATGACCACAGCCGATTTCTTTGCTACGCTCAGCCCTGAGTTGCGGGAGGAAATTCTTCTCACCCAGGACGAGGCCACCTTACCGCCAGAGCTGGCAGCAGAGGCGAGCGCGTTACGCGAGCGTGCATTCCGACAATATCAACAATACAGTAACAGACGACGCGAATGGGGCGGTCCAGGCTGGTCTGAACCGGCCCAACGCCGCCCGCCTGCGCCGGTTGAGCCGTCATCCATTGCTGGCCCATTTGCCTCGCGGGTGAAGACCGCAAAGAGCGGGGATATACAACCGTTGGAAGTTGATGGCCGACCGATAATCGAAGTTGCCGATCTGGTACACCTCGTACGGCTGCTCTACCTCGCCAAGCCTCTGGCTAAGGGTCTACTGCATCGGCTCTTCCTCAACCTCTCAGCGCACAAGGAATCGAGGATGCAGTTGCTCAACATTATGATGACCATCCTCAATGCGTTCAGTGTGAGTTCTACTTCCTCGTCCTCTACGACTGCATGCCAGACGCACCAATTTAGCTCTTTTGCCGAGGCACTTGAAGCTCTGCCAGCGGTAACGCCCTCATCCAACTTCTCTCCGCTCGAGGATCCCTGTCACCCTCTGTTGTCGGCCGGGACCATGAATACCTACGCGCATTCCGGCCAGCACCCGCCCTCGCTCGTGGCTCGACGCGTGCTGGAGATCTTATCTCATCTTCTCAGGAATAATCCTCGCATTGCCAGCTTCCTCCTTGGTAGCAAGGGTGATTTAGGTGAAGAAACAGCGGCGGAGGAGGAGGAGGAGAAAGAAGTAACGACCTCAACGACTACGTCGCCGACTAAGTGGTGTCCTCTAGCGCGACTGATGGACCTTCTCGGGGTCGACCAATTCAGGAACAGCAGCGCACAATTGGATCAACTGCTGCAGGTACTCGCGCTTTCTGTGCAGCCACTTGCCAAGCTCAAGGCTCGTGAGGAGCGAAGAAAACGCGAAGCGGAGGAGCGAGAGGCTCGTGAGAAGGCCGAGCGAGAACGTCGCGAACGCGAGGAGCGACTTCGACTAGAGCGTGAAGCTGCCGAGGCAATGGCCATAGAGGCGTCGCTAGCCGCGTCAGTAGCAGTTGCTGCAGGTGCCGAAACTGCCCCACCACCTGTTGTACAGACTCCTGCACAACCAGCCGCTATTCCCACAGCACCCGTTGTAATGGATGTGGAGAGCGCTACCTCCTCAGAAACCGCACCAGCTGCGGTTCCTGCTACCGCTGGGGCATCAACGCCTGCCACTATGGAAGTGGAACCATCTGCCGGCACAAGCGCGCAGTCTGTGGAGCCGGAAAAGAAGGAAGAGCAAGCTAAGGAGGTGACAGCTGAAGAAGTATGTCCTTGCTGTTGAGTGCTTCCTATCACCTGAGAAAATATTGACACTTGGTTTATTACAGGCTTGTCCGCAGGTACCTATGGAGGATCTGCGTAATCTGGTGAGCGTGCTCACTCTCGAGAACTGCTCCGAGGGCACCTACAAGAACGCTACCAATGTTCTTCAACAGTTGTCGGCCAATCCTGCCAACAGGTAGAGTAACTTCCTTTGATGTTGGGTCACCTTATTTCGATAACTTAAGATATATCTTGCACCGCCACAGGGATGTGCTCTTCAAACAACTCATCAATGCCGCACAAGAGTTGGCAGAGGTGGTGGTCAATGGTTTGGAGAGTCTGTGCGAGGAGTTAGCCAGTTCTTTCCATCCCACGCTTATCCTTTCGATGACTTCGTCCACGGCCGAGCTCAATCTGCTCCGAATCATCAAGACCGTAATGGCCCTGCCGGCTACGGCAACGCAAAGCACTGAAGATTTCATCGACTCGCTGCGGCTAGACCCCTTGTGGGATGCTCTGGAACGATGCCTCGACATCATCACGGAGCTGATGGAAAAGGAAGCTGCGGCCAAAGGGAAGGGCAAGGGTAAGGATAAGGGCAAGGAGCGCGATTTAGAGGGCCCTAAGGACAGCGACGGCAAGTCGCCTGCGGCCAATTTACTTTTGCCAATCATCGAAGTCTTCTTTGTCGTTAATGCCAAGGACCCCGGACCACTCAAGCGGTCAGCCTCCGTCATTGACTTCGGTCTTCCGGGAGCGCCACCGATGCCGGCATCGGCCTTTGTGCGCTCTGGCTCGTCATCAAGCTTGGCCCTACGGCCATCACTCTCACGGGAGAACATTACGCTCTCGCGAACCATGTCTCGTTCGAGCTCGCTCTACAGTCTCTCAGAACAGTCCCGCTTTGCCCTCTTCGCGGAAAAGCACCGTTCTCTCCTCAACGATTTGGTGCGCCAAAATCCTTCTCTACTCCACGGCACCTTCAAAGTGCTTCTCAAGTATCCGCGCGTGCTGGACTTTGACAACAAGCGTGCTTGGTTCCGACACCAACTGCAAAAGCTCAAGGATACTCGCGGTTACTACGGTGGTGTGCGCCTTCGTGTCAACCGTGCTAAAGTATTCGAGGATTCCTACAGGTGTGTTGCTTTCGCCCACCATCCGCTCTTACGGCTGGTTTCCACTCACTGTATGTCGTTCTTTAGGATCATGAGTGGACGATCGCCAGAAGAGTTGCGTGGCCGCATGACCGTGCAGTTCCAAGGCGAGGAGGGAATTGATGCCGGTGGCCTTACTCGCGAGTGGTATGACATCCTGGCCAAGGAGATCTTCAACGCCGACTACGCTCTCTTCATCAACACCGCCCAGGACAACTCCACCTTCCAGCCTAACCGCTTCTCCTACTACAATCACAACCATCTCGACTACTTCAAGTTTGTCGGACGTGTGATTGGTGAGTTCTCTCGGCTTATACGTATCCTCCCTTCCCGCCAAACCTCTTACTCACAATTTGCTTGCAGGTAAGGCTATATTGGACGGCTACTTCTTGCCCTGCCACTTCACGCGGTCGTTCTACAAGCATATCCTTGGTATTACCGTGCAGCCGAGTGACATGGAAGCTATAGATCCAGAATACTACAAGAATTTACGATGGATTCTCGAGAACGATCCGACTCCACTGGACCTCACGTTCAGCACCGAAGTGGACGAGTTTGGGGAGATGAAAGTGGTGGACCTTAAGGAGGACGGCAAGAACATTCCTGTGACCAACGACAACAAGCACGAATACGTTCAGCTAGTGACCGAAATGAGGATGACTACTTCCATCAAGTCGCAGATCGACGCCTTCCTCGAAGGTTTCCACGATCTGATCCCCAAAGATCTCATATCTGTCTTTAATGAAATGGAGCTCGAGTTGCTGATTTCTGGCCTTCCCGAGATCGATCTTGAGGATCTTCGCGCCAATACACTTTACACTGGTATGCATGCTCCTTTCCTGCTACGTTTGTCACTGTCATCTAAATCCTTCGTTCGTGCAATGCTCAGGCTTTACGGAAAATAGCCCCGTGATTCAATGGTTCTGGAAGATTGTGAACTCGTTCGGACAGGAGGAACGCGCGAAGTTGCTCCAGTTCGTGACCGGCACCTCGCGTGTGCCGCTTGATGGCTTCAAGAGTCTGCGCGGCATCTCTGGCCCACAAAAGTTCCAGATCCATAAGTCATACCGCAAGGATCAACTGCCCGCAGCCCACACTTGGTATGTTCTCGCCTTACAGATGATTTGAGAAGCGTCGCTTACGTTGGTCCTCTTATCATATCGCAGTTTCAATCAACTTGACCTGCCTGAGTACGATAACTATGAGCGATTGCGCGAGGCTCTCATGTACGCCATCCGCGAGACTGAGGGCTTTGGCTTCGGCTAAGCCACGACGCGCTGCGGTCCACGCGCACCCATCTTTGTTTATTCTTTGTTAGACTGGTATTCTCTCAATGTACAGGAGAATTGACAATCATCTCTGCCCGTACCGTACTGCATGCAACATAGTTACATGCAACACTGGTGTGCAGCGTGTGCACAAGAACATAAGTGGACAAGTTCTTGCTCTCAGGCGGAGGGCTCTGTGGCCTCGCCAAAAGTCTTTATGGTTTCGATGACGAGAAGCAACATATCAAAGAATGAGCTCACCACTGTCCGCAACATGCGCACGTCCAGTGTCTCATACGTTCTGTTTGTTGCCGTTGTTCGTCAGTTGCAAACAGTGTACAACAAAGGGTCATGTCTTCCCACACAGGAGGGAACGTACACATGCAGAATACCATCCTGTGCGTTCAGCGTACGGCGGACGACCGTCGGCTTGAGTTCCTTGTCCACCTCCAGCGACGTGCGCACTATCTCCGCCCACTCTGCACGGGCAAACGGGATAGCCAGCTGGCTGCAGAGATTTATATGAATTTAAATGATAATAAAAATATTTTCATTTATATTATTTTATTTATATTATTTTTGCACGATTAGATGGGTGAGCGGGGCCATACAATTTGTGATTGAAGGAGACATCCACGTTCATGAGCGCCTCCTCCTCGGAATCGGGTTCAAATTCCAGATCATCATTTTCCTCAGAGTTCTCCATGTTGGCGCGCTTGTCCTTCTTTCTCTTCTTTGTTTCTCCCTCTGCTTGTCGCTTCATCTGTTGCAGGAAATTGTTTATTAAATCGTTTGCGCAAAAATTGTGTGTTGATTGAAACGTTTTTGAAATTTCAAATCTGCTTGTGTGGGCCTACAGGGCTTGGATGAGCCATTCTTTGAGTTCTTGCAGGTTCTCCTCTACGTTGTCAACGTTCTTCAGCTTCTTTTGAGTCTCCTCGATGGCAGTCGTTACTCCTTGTTTATCGTATGTGCGGCCTACAAGGATTGTCAATCCTGTATCAGAACTTGCAAAGTCTTTGACCCAAGGAATTGTTACCTCGTAGAGCTAGTGTTAGCTCGTCGATCATCTGTGGATAGAGAGAGTCACTAAATATCTTGACGTCTGTTATCATTCCGTTGTCCGAGTTGATGAGCAAATCCTGAACATAGACACAGCTGTGAATCAAATCGTATCGACAAGAATGGTGGGTCAGTCATGAGTACGATGTTGCCCCAGGTGAATCGCTTTTCGAGGCTGTGCTCAAACGCTGGAGTCTCTCCTAAATAGAAAGCGCACATCAGCCAGAGCACGCATCCAATGTTTGGCTACGGCGGTAGCAGTACCGTAGCGCCACTTCCAGTCCTGTAAGGTCGAATACGCGGCAGCAAGTGCTGGAACAGAAGCGAGATCATCGTGCTTCAAGTATTCTACCTAGAGACATCCCGAATTCAGCAATATACTTGGTTGAGAAGAAGGCAGAGAGAAGTCATACGTCACATTCGTCATCATATGTCTTGAAGAATTCTTTAATGAGAGCATCACATATACTCTCATGCGTGACATCAGGGTTTAGCTCCTTCAAGTTCTGCACTCGAGCTTGCACGCTATCCACACCTTTACTCTGCCGCAGAAGTTAGTAAGAGTAAGTTGATTCTCGCTAGGTAACACACCTTCAGTTTTGCCTTATCAGGATTTAGAATTCTTCCCAAAGCTGAGAAGTCCACGTTGATCAACAGTGTGCCGTGATGAAGTGCTCTCTGCATGGCGTAGAGGAGTAAGCTCTCCGCCTGGGCAACAAGGATTGAAAGAGGTATTGTACCCCATTAGAGATCTTATATGCCGCACCAGATATCTTTCTGTTGTCTACCAGAATGTCATTCCGTCCAGATGCCGTGGCAGTGATATTGAAGCGGTTCTTAAGAGCGTTGATGATGATCTCGGAATTTCTATCCATCAACACACACCATCAACTATCATTAAGTGCACAATCTAACTACACTAGACCTAGTCGGTGCCAGACCTCGCCTTATTGAAGGTATTCACGTTGGAAAGAAAGGTGAAATTGGTATTACCCAAATCCTGTGTATAATCAGTCAGTGAGTGAAAAGGCGAACAACACTCTACGTAGAGTGCCTATACACGTACCTGATAGACTGCACCGCCGCCCGAATACCGACGTGCGAGCACGACATTCTCCTTTTCCATCACTGCCAAATGGCACTCTTTGAACGGATTCTGATGCCGGCCGATCACCACCTGCGAGCAGTCCAGCATCAAGGCGTTAGTTCTCATCATCATTGAGCATGGGAAACAGAGAGAGCTGAAAGAAGAGTCTTACGGTGGGTGCATTGCGCCAGAGGTAGAGAGTCTGCTTGTTGGGATCTCCCTCACGGAAGATCCATTCTTCCGTGGCAATGTTGAACAGCGGATCAGTGGTCGACGTCACGTACACCTTAACCTGTCCTTTCCAGGAAATTCGTCCAATATAAAATTCTTCATTCGACAATAAATTACGCAAAATAGGATTTATTAACTCAATAATATTATTATTCTATTTTTGGTTTGATATGTGGTTGATTATGAATAATATATATTAAAAAAAGAAAAAGAATAATTGTTGGGTTCGTTGCACCTTGGAACCGCGAGAGCCTGAGTTTCCGGTGCTAAAGAGACGGAGCGGGGATGGACACGGCCACGAACACGTAAGTGAAGGAGTTGTGTGCAAGTGGGGTCTCTTGATACCCGAGGTTCTCGCCACGAGCGTTCGTCTCATCTTTAGTGCTGTATTACAATTACGAAAATTCCAAATTATTTTGGAAATAACAAGATGTTAGGTGAAATGTTTCGTTTCTATTTCAAATTTCCGAAACGCAGATAGCGTAACAAGATGGCTGCGGCAGACCAGAGCCTTCATGCTCGCCCAGTTGGGGACTTCCTTGCTGCAAGTCCAATCCCCACCACGCCCGCAGGTACACTCTACCACCACCACCACTACTACTTATCAGCTCACGACGAGTGTCTTTGTGGTATCTCTTACACATGTATCACACACGAGCAGGATGGGAGGAGCTGAATTTGAGTGAAGAGCAGCTGAGGATGTGGGAGGAGAAGGGCTACCTGGCCAACATACCAATCCTGACTGAGGACCAGGTGAGATGTTTCCTGACCGTCTTCTGTGTAGTCTGTCACACAGTGAGAGAAAAGGGTTATTACTAATCTAGAGGACGGGGTGCAGGTGAACGTACTGTTAGCCGAACTGGAGGAGATAAGGAAGACAGACCATCCAGGGCACCACCTGTTTCACGAGTTCCACGCTAACGAATGCTCTGATCCCTCGATGGTCCTCATGCATTGTCTGGGCGCGTGGCGCATCACACCAGGTGCGGGATTGTGCTTGCTGATGGGCACAGGGTAATGATGATAGGTCGCTCACTGTTAGCCGTATAGGATTCCACGACGTGGTGTTCCATCCTCGGGTCGCTCGCATCTGCAGTCAGCTGTTGGGAGAACGCTCCGTGCGTTTGTGGCATGATCAACTCTTCTGCAAGCCGCCACACCATGGCGCCTGCGTAGCTTGGCATCAAGGTAACCCTGCCAACACAAACAGTTGAGTTGCCATCAAGAAAGTTACTCAAGTGGCAAAACTAGACTATTCGTACTGGACGAGAACCGGCCCGATGGCTCACGTGACTGTGCACATCGCTTTGGACGATCAGACAGAGGAGAATGGATGTCTTCAGTACGTGCCAGGATCACACAGGTGGCCGCTGCTGCCCATCACATCGCGGTACGGCTTCGTATGCTTGTATTGGGCACGGATTACGCATGTATCTCTCTAATAGTGATACTTGTTTCCCTGGTGTCTCAGGCACTTTGATGACATGGATTCGGTGCGCTCGGTTCTCTCTCCTGATCAACTTGAAGAGTTTAAACCGCAGCCAATACTCCTCAAGAAGGGCGAGGTATGTACACACTATATCAGTCAGAACACTGCCACTAACTTCAGGCATCAGGCGGCATTCCATCATCCGCTGCTTGTGCATGGGTCCTACCCGAACAAGTCGGATCAACCTCGCCGAGCAACGGTGATCAATGCCTTCGCCGATGGTACTCTGTCCCTCTCAGATGAGCCTCTCCTGCGTGATGTGCCTGTCGTAGCATCTGGGCTGCCGTTGAAGGTAAGTTGTCGCTTCAGACAATGAGTGAGTAGCGGGCAACTAAGTTCGGGTATCAGGGTCAGTTCTTTCCTGTCCTCTTTGATCTCGCCTGGATGAAACACAAGCCACAAGAATGAATGGAGGTGATAGTAGTGTAGCTAGGGAAGCGGTTCTTGTTGGTACAACTCATGTTGAGCAGAATACACCTACCGCACCGTGCAGACTTGCTCGACACATCCACCGGTGTCTATTCGCTTTCCTTGTATGAGGGCAGGGAATGAGGATAACCGCGCAGCTTGGCAATCTCCTCGCGTATCTGGGCTTGGGCATCAGCCGATGCGGTATCAGAAGGAACATCCATTTCCGCGATCTCCTCATAGACTCCAATCAACTGCACAGTCAGGTTGGTTAGAGCCACATTCCACACCTGGGTCATTTGTTTGTAACAACGAACCTCACGCAGAGAAGGCTGCACTAGATCTTCTGGTGAACGCTTTCCTCCCGGTAAGTTAACACAATCAGTAGTGTTCCAATACTGTCCCAGAGGGCAGCACTCCTTTGTAGCAGGATTCTTCTGGGCATACTGCAGCGTGAGACGAAGGTTAGTAATCGGCAAATCAAGTCGGGCCAAATCGCAAGGGAATAGTATACTATAGGGCAGCATCTTGTAGTGTTGACGTTTGGTATCGGTTGGAACGGTACGCAGTACTCACCCGGGCAGCAATCATAGATGTTGTCAACACAGAAATACCAAGTGGCTGTGCGACAAAACAACAAGGCCTCAGATCAGATGATCTTTGCGCTCATCTACGAGTTGCGGCAACGCAAGGTACCTTGTCCTTGGTAGGTGGTCATTTGTTGCGAGTTGCACTGGCACTGGCCAGAGACGTTCTGATAGGGAGTGAAGCAAGTGGTTTGGCCGTTCACGCTGTAGTTTTGCACGGTCGGCGGGATCAAGAATGTAGCAACGATGGAGCTGTTCGGACACATGGACTGAGCCGAAGCAAGCGGACCTGTGCAGCAACACAATCAACGTCAATGTACATTCATCATCAGCATCAGACCGATTGCTTGAAGGCGCAGATCAACAGCAGCGGCAACGGTACCCAAGAGTCCAAAGCCGAGGGCGGCGCCGGCGGCGATCGAGGCAGCACCCACGCCCATACCAGTGGACCTACCCGACGCGGCGCCGACAAGACCTGCTGCGGCCAGCGAGACGGCTAGGGATTGCGTGGAGGACAGCGAGGACGCTCCACTCCCAAAACTATCCGCCTGCGCACACAGCACCACGTCGAATTAGCTCAGCAACATACGTTCTATTATTTCCTTATTATTTCAAAATTAATTATTCCAATGTTTAGCTTTTTCAATTATTCGACTTTTCCTTAATTTTGATTGGCCAATCGGACGAAGGAAATTTCGCGTTCCTAAAAAGAAATTAAAACCCACTCTAATGAAAATAATAAAAATTCGGGATGAATGCGTACGACGTTGATTTGCACGGCGGTTATGTTCTGATTCAAGGGGGTGAAGTCGACGTCAAAGTAGTGGTCCGGTGTAGCCACGATGTAGAGGACGAGTTGGGGTGAGTTGGTGTAGGTGGTCTGGACGGCCACTTGGGCGTTCTCGGGGAAGTTGTGGCGAATGGAGAGAGTGGTCATGCCCTTTGTGAAGGGCGAGGCGAAGAAGAACTGGCCCTGCTGATTGCACGGGCGGTAGAAGGCCTCGGCGCAGGCCAGCAGTCCCAACAAAAGAACGAAAGCGAAGGCCTATCGCGGTGTTCCATAAAAGATCGAAGGCGGGGGGAGGAGGCATCAGTTTTCTAAACGCAGTGCGAAGGGGGTGATGAGAGAGTACCTTCATTCTCTGCCTTCTTCCTTTGGGTGGTGTGTACCAAGTGTTGTTGTA
Source organism: Acanthamoeba royreba (assembly GCA_000826365.1). Lineage (NCBI taxonomy): Eukaryota > Discosea > Longamoebia > Acanthamoebidae > Acanthamoeba > Acanthamoeba royreba. Next base: position 30,438 of record CDEZ01018045.1, on the reverse strand, counting down.
TTTGTAATTTAGAGACGCATGCCCCCATTTAATTACTTGGCCGCACGGAAACTCCCGTCCCACACGGCACAAAGGAGACGTTGCGACAAGGCCACCACTTTGCAGTCCCGCGGTTCATTGCGGTGGAAAAGGCGTCCATTTCTGCGTGCGAAAGGGCACTTTGTTTCATGCAGCAGGATCAACATTCGGATAGAACTGCCGGTACTCAGCGCTCCATTGAAGAATTTGATCCAGGACCTGGGCGCGCACGGTAGTGAGGCTGGGATCTTCTCCGGGGTACGGCAACTGTATGTCTTGCGTGTGTCCTGCACATAACATAGAGACGAAGTTCAACTTGATTGCTCCACGGTGACATGATCAAGTGGATATATGTACCTCCGACATAGGAAAAGACGATAAGATCAGGCGACAGGTTGTTGGGTTTAGGTGAGTATGCTTGAGCGGGATCGTAGAAAGCGTTGGTGAAGATGATCCGCGAATAGGAGTGATTCACGCCCGTCCCACTGCGTGTAAGCGTCAAGTGTTAGGAATGATTGAGTTCAGTGAACTCTTGTGGAACGTACACTAGATAGTTTTCAATGTATTGAGGATCCGGGGTGACGCCAAACCTCGACTTGCAGAAGGGGACCCAAATGTCATTGTAGTAATACTCCCAAGGATAAGGAGTGAAAAGATCATGCACGCCATCCGAACCCTAATGGACATAGATCATGCGACATTGGCCACCATTCTCCGGTTAGAATCATCTCTACATGCAGAATAGAGACAGCGCACCGCTGGGAGGATGATTTCCGTGCAGAGTTGGTACGTCCACTGCTCAACTTCCAGCACTCTGGCCGCACCAGTCTGCCACAAATCAGTCGAGTTGAAGCATTGAACTGGACTGAACGTCACGTTGAATCCAAATTGGACAGCCTTGCCTACGCCCTTGATGCCATCTCCCTGGGTGCACAGGGAACAGGCGTACTGCAGGCCATAGATGGGTCATCGTTAGTTGAACGTTCGTTAGGTGGATCAAGAGCAGAAAGGTGGACCTACCGGGAGAGGAGGCGTCTTATCCGCTTCGTAAAGAGCGGGAAAAGGATAATTGAACTCAGTGATGAAGGAGAAGGACCACTGGGCCCACCACATGGCATCAAGAGCACTCCTTTGTGTTTCCAGCTTTACACCTGGGCAGAGTCCGAGAGCATCCTACACTCCATGACGTAAATACATGCATCCACTGTACATGAAGGCAGGATCGCATAGTACAGCAATCATATCTCGGCCTTCTTGTACTTGACTTAGCTTTAGCATCATCTTGAAGGCAGTATTGATGGCCTGTGAGCATGGGTCGCCTATGTTGGTTGAGAAGGGAGCAGTGAGCAGGGTACTTTGGAGAGGCTTTTATGATTGTACGTACTGGTGGCTTGATAGCTGAAAGACACGTAGTTGAACCAATCTCCCGGTTTGACTTTGTTCCCAAAGAGCGGTGAAGCAGACGCCACACTACCCCAGAACACGTTGCCGTACTTGATCCTACAACGGGAGGATCAATTGATCAATTTCCTCAGCACTGTTTGAATCATTCCCATGTACCTCAACAGAGCAGAGAGGAGCCCTCCATAGGATCCACCAAAGCAGAAGACGGGATTCGTCGTGTTGTAGAGGCCCTTCACGTGGACCACAATTGCAGCATAGTCTGCCAGCCTGCATTCAGCGGGACATTGATCAAACGCTGAGGATAGATTTTGCATAACGAGTGCCACGTACGCCTGCTCAATGCTGAGCCAACCGTACTGTTGCGGTGTTGGGTGTGTCCCAAAGGGTCTGCTTTCGCCATAGTATCGATGCTCAGCAGCCACGACCAAACCACCTAAGACCGCCACATCATTCCATTTCGAACGTGCATGAGTGTTCGCCATTCATTATCTTCCATTATCACACTAAGTGCACAAGATCACTGCACCTGTGAGCTGCGCGTAGTAGGCCAGCACGAGGTATTCAGCAGATCCCAACACCGTGGGTGTCTCTGCTCCAACGTAAACTAGTTGTTGAAGTCATGAGAATTAGAGGAGAGGATGATGCGTGAGTCCTGGTCATCATAGTGAAGGGAAGCGAAAAGTACAGAATATAGGTCCGGTTCCATTCCAGTACTTGTCATTCGTGTAGAACCGCTGCTCAAAGTACTGCTGCACCTGGAAGTTGAAGTGGTCCAATGTCTGCACCCAGGTGTGGAGTGTGAGTGACATCAGTCGTTCCCCATCCCATCCCCTTTGTCCTCCTCCGGTGCATGAATAGGTTACCGACCTGGTTATAAAGGAAGGCGTGGACACCACCGGACTTGTTCTCAGTTCGGCGGGAAAGACCAGAGCCTGCGCAGAAGGGCAGCAGCAGGCAGACCAGCACCAGGATGACTCCGACGGCTCGCAGTGAGGCCCAGCGAGACCCTAATGGCGTGTGTGTCAGCATGTCTTCTTGGTTCTGTGTGTGTTGGGTTTCGAAATGTCCGAGATGCCCTATTTATTGTTGACCGCAACCAAATACTCGTTCAACAATTCTAGAGAATCCCAAGCATACCCCTATGAAAAAGAACACGAGGATAGTCCCTTGCTGCAGAAGTATACCAGTACGACCCTTCCTTCCCCTTTCCCCTTCTCCTTTGAGCCCAACTGGTGATGCAAAGTTCCCTTTGTTGGTTACAGGATTTCATCATTTTCAATTGATTTCTGAAATGTTGAAATGCGTTTCGTCACCCAAAACATGCCGCGCATTTTTTAAATTTCCCGGCAGCACGATCGTACAGGCAATCGCTGTCGCTACGTGTTTTGTAGTTGGGGATGACGAAGGACCTTTCTGCTGCTAATGAGGGAGAAGGCGCCTGAGCACGCTCGGGGGTGCACTGAACCTAGCGGGCACGTTTTTTCCCTATGGCGCAAGCCAGGATGACACATGCGCCGCCACATGTGCATTCATGGGTCTCTCCGCCGGCGCTCATCGCCGAGAGCTGACGCGTCGGGTGCAGATGACTCGGTTCTCGTGGGGTTGACGCTCGTACTCATGCAACTTGCGTGCAATCCACACATATAAATATATACCTCAACCACATCAAGCCTTCATGAAAGTTCCTTGATACACTTCAACACATACCAGGACTTTAACGTTCTTCCATGGGCAACTCGCCTTCCTTCCTCCCCGACGACAACACATCTGCAGAAGAAGGTCGTGTGGATACCTCGAATTCAATTTTTCAAATTATTATTGATTTAATGATCATATTCGTATATCAGAATATCACAGAATTGTTAAGAATAAAATACTAATAAATAATAAAGTAAATATTATAATAATCTTACCAGAGTTGTGTGGGCAGCCATGCGTATCAACACGGTGCTGCGCAACTTTAGACGGAAGTTGCCACGATCACCACTCATCCAGCTATGGTCGGCCCAAGACCTGAGCGGGTTCATCCAAAAGCTGCCTGAACTGACCTCATCCCATGGCATTGCCTCCTCCGTACGTCGACATCACCCGCCTTGGCGCAGGTGCTTTGCCAGCAAGCACAGAGAGATTCATCATAGCTCTTTGTGTACGTGCAGGTGGAATGGCAAGAGATCGATGGTCCACGAGCGCTTGAAGCCCTCAATGAGTCGAAGAAATCGTTCTTCCAGCTGCTACAGTTGAAGAATAAGCATGAGGCAGATGGCGAAGAGCTCGTTCGTGTCCTTCAAGAGAAGCTGGCGGAATCAAACAAGCTTGATGAAGGTACATGGTGCTCGACATGACGTGTTTCCGCATGAAGATTCATGATTGCTCGATATGCTTGGGTGTGTACGCAGAGTTCCAGAGAAAGTGGGAGGATCAGTTGCCTGCCGTTCAGCTTGACCTGGAGCGTATTGAAGATAAAATGAAGGTGAGCAGCCCACACTGCCATGGGCACCACGTAATCAACATGCTCATTTCTGTATCAAAGGGCTGCTTGTGGGGCATGTATATCGGAGATGCTCTGTCCATGCCCGTACACTGGTGCTACGATGTCTCGGAGATGAAGCGCAAGTACGGCTGGATCAAGGAGTATCGGTACTGGCCTTGCAATTCCAGTAACTGATCAATTCACTTACAAAGGACGACACTTGACATTCAGACCTGCTCCGGATACGGTGGATAATACAATCATGTACAAGCACTGGAACGGGAACAAGGGTCACTCTAAAGATGTACGTGTGTATTCCTTTCATTGTTGGATACGGCCATACTGCACAGAAAGCACCGCTTCCCATCCGAACAGCGAAGTTAAGCTGCGCCAGGCGGCGTTAGTACTGGGGTGGGCGACCACCCGGGAATCCGCCGTGCTGTATCCTTTTGCTTTTGTGCGTGCGCAGATAAGGATGATTCTCTGTGGCTTCAGGTCATCGGTAAGATTATCAATCACGATAAAGCGCACTTATGGAAGCAGCCTTACACGCACTATCATGCTGGCATGAAGGCTGGAGAAAATACACTTGATCTTCGGCTAGCCAGAGGTACCGTTGCGCTTCAAAGTTGTGCCACTAGTTTCCTTAATCGTTTCATGTCATCAGTGCTGACACGGAACATCATCAAGGAGAGACAATATATTGGCAAATCTTTTATTAAGGAATTTGCTGAATACATGATGACCCCAGGTAAGATTGCAATGCATGTGGAGTGGTCATCCTACTGATTGTCTCTTCTTCAGGCTCACATAACGATGTGTATGCCGATGCCTTTCTTCGCCAGTTCTTCTACAATCATGGTGTTCTTGGCAAGGACTTGGAAGAGAGTGTTGGTGAGATGGATCATGACACACCCGCCACGGTACAGAATTCTTAACAGTGATATCATTGGGGAATGTTCTCATGCTTCTTTAGGCTGGAGTTCTCTCCGTCCCGCTTGTGACGCTTATTTCGTTAGATAAACCCCTGTCTACAATCAGCGAGAGGGTACGTAATCGAGTTTTTCTTGGACTGAAGGGTTTCTCTGATATCATTACATGTAATCAGGTGAGGAATCACGTCCTTCTCACACATCTCTCAGGTCGTACAGCTCGCTTCGGCACTCTCTATGCGTCGCTGCTGCGGTCGCTGATTATGAACGACAACAAGGAGTCTGCCGTTCGTGCTCTGCGCTTAGCTGGTACCGTGATGTGGCAGTATGCGGTAATCGGTTATACCTCTTATCATGGGACACAATTCAGGAGAGGAAATGGGGTTTGATCCCGAAGAGATAGCATCGCACAAGCTGGATGATACAGGTAGCAACAAGCAACTCTTCCACCTCTGCAGCCTTATTATCTCATCGAATCCCCTCCACTTGCAGTGGTGCTGGGAAGCATGTTCAGCATCGCCTGTTACATCGGTGATGCCTTCCCCTCGCTGATATATCTCGTGTACAAGTACGCGGCCAAGGCCCCTGAAGATTTCCAGGGAACATTCGAAGAAGCTGTACTTGCCAACACCAACTGCGGCGGTGAGAACTGCCACCGGTACCGTTCTTGCTGTTGCTCTTTCGAGCTTGCTTTGTGCTGATCTGCCGCGGTTGGAATTGCTGCGTGCAGCGGTGCGTGCGTCGGCGCGTTGATTGGTGCCATCACGGGAGCCAGTAAGATACCGCCCCACTTGATCGGTGGCCTTTATGCCAAAGAGGAGATAGAAAAGGAGATCAACGACTTTGTTGACCTCGCCATCGCCAGCATCAAGGCCCAGCGTGCGTCGCAATCGGCAGCTTCTCTTTGAGGTGACAGCTAAAATGCCTATCGAACATCTTTCAATGAGGTCCAACAAACGTGACTTTCCTCCAAACTATGCACCAGATCAGTCGCCCATCCGTACTCACTTCCTTCTTGACTCCCTGCGTACTCCAGTCAAGACCTGGTCATGTCGCTAGTGCCTTACCCTGCGCATAACGGTCAAGTTTACCCAAGCTGAATGCAAAACAGAAAGTGAGTCTTCGGGGTGCCCAACTGAAACATTGCAGTGAGTACCTCTGTCGCGACTGAAGCGACACGGTGGGCGTTCATATGGTCGGTGTGCCTGATCGATCCTCTGGACAAAGCTGAGCAGGTTGTCGTCTCCCATCAGAAAGGAAGACAGTCTGACGTTGCAGAGTCCCTCAACGAGTCGAAACGCCGGTCTTAACTGGCCACAAGCACTTGCATCTGATTCACTTGGGCACCGTCCGGAAGGGAAGGGTACTTCTTCTCAAGCAAGTCATCGATCACTCCCAATTGACCGATGAGGGCTTGGTCCGCAGCCCTGGTTGATTTCCATGTAGAGGGCAGGCCTATGTGTGCCAAAGGTAAGCCCTCCTCTACTGCTGTTCTGGCAGCTTACCTTTCTGCTGGATGGAAGGGTTCTTGTTCTTGAAACCGAAGCACTGACTCACATCTTGCACCAGGAGCCACACATGATGATCTTCGCAAAATGTTTGAAACACGTTTCGAAATTATTGTTGTGGTTTGGTAAATGCAAGGAAATGTTGTGGAAAAACAAAGAAAAATAGGTTGCAATGAAGAGGTTCGGAGGAGTCCTACCCCGAAGCGTGCCGCGGGGTGCTCGCTGGTTCCCTTCCCTGAAGCCTACGGCCGGGCTACGTTCACTTCCTTCATGTGCGCAGACGTGCCGACAGTGGAGGTACCAGAATTTTGTTTTCAATGTTACACATTTAATTAATTCATTAATTAAATTGAAGACAGATTTACATTTAATCATAAGTAGGCTGGTTGTAATTAATTCTTTATGTGTGGCAGTTCGGGAAGTCACGGACACAGCGAAGAGAATCCCTATCGGGCCGGTGAGGTGCCGCCACCTGAGGGAACGGTCGTTCTTCACACCACCGCCGTCACATCGCGCTCGCCGAAAGCTCTCTCCCATCCTCCGCTCGTACGCTCACCGGCATCGAGGGAATGTGTCCGATCACGCTGAACTGATGGATGTGGTTTGTGACGCGGTGGCACTGATGCAGGTGATTGCCCACGGCTTGTTTGGCGCAGGCATCAACTGGCGCACTATTGCCAAGAAGATCACCCGTACAATTCGCCTTGAGTTTAGTCAACTTGACGCTGATGATGGATCCTAAACTGACGTCTTGTTGGCTTGACTAGCGGCGTGCCATGTCAACTCGCTGTTGGTTGATCTGCGCAACCATGGCAACAGCCCTCATCATCACGATCACTCCTACGACTCTATGATCGGCGATCTTCACTTCCTTCTGACGCGACGATACAAAATTCCCAACTTCTCGCTGATGGGCCACAGCATGGTATTCTTACCAAAGAGGACTTTCTCACTATGACTTGCTGAGTCCGCTTTCTTCCAGGGTGGCAACATGGCAATGCGCATGGCGCTCAAGTATCCTGACCTCATTGATCGGTTGATCGTCGTGGACATGGCTCCGGTCACGTATCAATCCCCAGAACAGTTCAAGGTAAGTGACTGTTACAAGAAGACATGCATCACTACTAACTGATCAGCTGCATTAGGAATACATTGAGCTCATGCAGTCGATCGATCTCAAGCATATCAAAAGCCGCGGCGATGTGGACAAAATCATGTCCCACACCATTCATGTACCCATCCCATGCCGTTAAAGGCTCCTTGTCCCATCCTTACTATGTTTCCATTTAGGAACCCTTGCTTCGAGCTTTCTTAATATCCAATCTTGTCCACGAGGCTGATAAGAGTTGGCGGTGGCGACTCAACTTAGATGTGCTGAAGAAATACGTAGGCCCTGTGCGAACATGGAACATTGGTACTCTATTTCGATTTGTTCTTACGTGTGCATGGTGGATTGAAACTCATTTCATGCCACTAGAACCACAAGAAGGACTTCAGTACAGCAAGCCTACTTTGTTTGTGGGTGGAGCTAAGAGCGACTTCATCAAGCCCGAATACCATGATCAAATCCGTTCCTTCTTCCCCAAAGCTCAAATCGAAATGATTCCGGTATGCGATTCCGTTATGACCTGGCTCATTGTGTTTACGCTCATTCCCTTATCGGATCCTATCAGGATGCTAATCACTGGGTCCACTTTGAGAAGCCGAACGAGTTTTGTCACACTGTGGAGAACTTTCTCAAGCAGACTTAATATTCTCTCTCGTCATTCTTGTCCTGGCGTCCTACCAGCTAATGAAATGGTACTACTTATAAATCCACAGATGATCTCGGGCTCCTTAGAGTAGTACTGGGCCAATTCACTGGCGGAAGTCCCCATGATTCACAGGCTTCATGGTTTATATGGTTGTTAGCTGTTTACACCAATCTTTTCACCAGCTCAGAGATCACAGGCAGGTACCTGGTGGATGCAAGACTAGACGTTCTGAGAAGAAAAGCAAGCATAGGCCAAGAAGAAGGTTCTTCATTTTGCACATACTCCCTCTCACCAGTCTCATAATAACTTGGGATTCAGGCCAAGTATCCGTTATCATCTTCATTTCCGCTTCACCAGATCATCGGTACTGTTCCATCCCTGATCAAATTTGCGAAATACTTTCAGAAAGCTACCAAATGACCTTCCATAATATGAATTATCCATGAAAAGATAAATTCCTAAAATAATACCAATAACCCCTTAAAAGGATCCACAAGAGGGCAGGTCACAGACCAGACAGACTTTGTTGCCGTTAAACCTTGTCAGCGCGGGAGAAGGGCGGGATCTTGACCCGAGAAAGGTTCCAAGAAGGTCACGCGTGAGTCCTCCTTGGGAGAGGACGACGTGGTGCTCGTGAGACGAAGTGGAGGAGCACCAGGTCTTATTTTACTTGCTGGAAAGAGCAAAGGAGAGACTCTGGGAAGTGGATCTGACGGTGCGAGGATGATGAATCTCTCAGGTGATTCCCTATCAAAGCCTGGCCTGGCCGATCAGGAGTGGCAGCCAGGCTCGGCTCCCGCGGAGCTGACGTCAACAGCCCAGAAGCCTCCACCAGTACCCTCTGGGCCTAAGCCCGCACTCAAGGGACGGGACCACTACCGCAATGGTCCCAGAGCCTTTCACATGGCTCATCCCCAGCCACAGGCGCCCTCGTATCCCATACCTTCTCCAGCATCATCATCAGGGATCTCTTCACTGTCCTCCTCTTCGGCGACTGTGAAAACGAACAGTCCCCCTTCTTCCATGTCGGACAGTGGATCGTGGGAGAGCGCCTCGCCACCCAGCCGGAGGAACTCTGACTGGCGTAGCGCCAGCACACCAACATCTGATGAGCGACAAGGAAAGAGCGTGAGCCTAAACGATGAGGTACTAGCCTCTTGCGTCAGCTTTGGAGTGACGGCTTCAAGCATGCTAACCCTGATGTTGCTCTGTGATATAGAAGCAGCCTGAACAAAGACAGACTCGCGGACCCCTGCTGCGCCACCGCTCTATGTCCTCATCGCGCCTGGTAGAGAACAGCTCATCGCTGCTCGACCATCACAGGACGCGTCGACTGACTACGGCAACGGCGACGCACGACGATGCAGGCGCAGCTAGCAAGAGCACAACTTCTAGTCCGCCACCTGTCGCGACCGACGACATCAAACGTTCGCCTCGCTCGGGGTCATTCGTCAATGTTAGTCCTGACGCGGCTTTGGTACGCACGCTCCCTTTCATCACTCACGAATGAAGTGTTCCTCACGAGAGCGACACATCAGAACAAGGTCAAACAAAGAAAGAAGTTCGGATCGTTCTCTCGTGCAACAATGCGAGGCCTACGCATCACGGGCTGGGGCGCGTCAGAGGATGTACGCTTTATTCTCCTGTAATCTTCAGAGTACTGGGTGCTGATGACACAATAATGAGTAGGAAGATGAAGGAGGGCAGGAAATACAGATCTCAGCTCCCTCAGCCCAGTCCTCGCCCAAGCCGATCACAAGGGCAGCCTCGCAGACCGCGGCGTCTATGTCCGTGGACATCTCTGGAGTGCGCTCCCTAGCAGTGGGCAAGGACGCATTCACCGCATCAGAGCGGGAGTGGGTTACCCAAACACCCAACATCCTGCAGTGGTCCGATGTACGATAATCTCAACCTTGGACGTATTTGACCACTTTCATTCGCTAATGGTGATGGCAACTCACAGGAGTATAATGATGAAGTGGAGCGGAGGAGCATGATAAAGAAGGTACCCGGGTACATGCGAGAATTGGGCCGTCCTGCCTTCACCGAGGCCTACGCAAGGATCGACCCCAAGGTGGCTAACGCCTTCCCTCTGGTCGAGGCTGATAAATACCGACACTACTTCAAGGAGTATCTTAACGGCGTCGGTATGGGAACATGACTGAAGAAAGAATTAGAAATGGAGCACTGATGCATATGGCGTGCAGAGGTGGAGAACTTCATCAGCTTGCTCGAAGATGAGTGCATAATGGGCCCGGTGGTCGTAAGTTGTGAGAGCGGGAACAGGGACCAGGCTCGACTCAAGGTGCTCATCCATACGAGCAAGGTACCTTAAATATGAAGTTGCCTACATGACATGGACGAGCATAACACTCTGATTCACAGGGCACCGATCGTACGTTCATCCCCAACGACGGCACCAACAAAATCAAGGCGCTGAAAGCGCTTCAGCCCGCCCTCGCCTCTGTCCGCTTTCTTCGAGTAAGGGAGACTCGTTTCTGCAAGGTATCTTCTTCGCCTCTTGTGGTTCCCCTTCACCAACAGGATTTGACTCTGTCACTCTCATGTGATCAGGATCTGCTTACCTACGAAGAAAAGCTCATCAGTACCAGGTACAAGTTCGGTATCCTCTTCGCCAAGGACCGCCAGACGACAGAGGACCAGATGTACAATAATAGTAACCATCCTCTCTCAACCTTCACTGATGAGTTAGTCTCAATTTCGCCGTCATTCTGCTGAACAGATACGGGAAGCGCTCTATTTGAAGAGTTCCTGGATATGTTGGGAGACCGTGTACGCATGCTTGGCTTCTCCGGCTTCCGAGGTGGACTGGATACCAAGAGTACGTGATGACAACTCAAGGACTAATGAGTGACTAACGGCGCGCGTTATGCAGCCGATACAACGGGCACCCACTCTGTATATACGGAGTATCGTGGGCAGCAGATCATGTTTCACGTCAGCACGCTCCTGCCTTTCTACTCTGAGGATCCGCAGCAGCTTGAGCGTAAGCGACATCTTGGCAACGATGTGGTCATTGTCATATTTCACGAAAACCCAAAGCAACAATTCTCGCCCACCATCATCCGTTCCCAATTCAATCGTACGAACTCTCTGTCATCGCAATTACTTCTTCCGTACTACCGTCTAAGACTTGGACTTTCATTCAGATGTATACATCGTCATCTCCCCAGAGAAGGAAGGCCATAATAAAACCCTGTACAGGTACGACCACATTTTGACATCATTCGTGTTGATGGATATCCAACAGCTAATGGTTCTCTTTTTGACTTCAGGATGGCGGTCGTGTGCAAGACTGGAGTAAAGGCATTCGGACCGTCGATTCCAGACCCACCCGTCTTCAAGCGAGGCAGGAAGTTCCGAGAGTTCCTTCTCACCAAACGTAACCTCCACACTTTTTACATGTATCTATTCAAGAACGAGGAAGCTGATGAAGTCTGGTTGCAGTGATCAACGGGGAACGGGCAGCGTTCCACGCGCCAGACTTTGTCTCGAAGTTTACCAGCACCCGACAAATCCAGCTGCATGACCTTGTCACCAACTACGCAGAGGACAGCGTGCCAGCTGAACGGAACACCATCTTCTCCCGGATCTCGCGCTCCACTCCCTCCAGCTAAGAGGCCTTGTTGCAGTACAAGTTGCAAACTTGAACGTTCTCGGAAAAGTTTCGGGAGTTGTCGGTTCGCGCTCTTTTCCTCGATCCTTACTCTTTTCCGCAGTTTCACCTCCACCTCCACCTACACCATACCCAGTCCCAACCCATCCGCTTCACAAAATGCAACAGGATAGTGTGGTTCCCAACCAGTCAATCCCGTTTAGTAAGTGGACCGATGCCTCAGGCTGGTTGCGGGAGGCGGAACCGGACACGTGCTTCATCCTTTTGGTATGTTCTCGCAACACAGTGTTACTTCAACCTTCTAACTTCCTGATAGGATGCAAGAGCAGCAACTACTTATAGTTCCCGTCTTCTCGGTTCTATCCCACATGTCCACCTCATCATCCTTGGAGACGACACGCTCCCGGTGGCGGCGTATCAGGCCTTCGCCCACTATTTCCAAAATCGGTACCCTTTACCTTTTTTAGTTCATGATGTCCAGGTCTAATGGTCACCCAAACAGATTCTTGATCGTAAGGGTTGAAAGTGGGGACAGGGGAGTAGCTTTGTCGTGCATGATTACCCGCCTCGCATACTATTCTAGTGGGAAGAACCAGAGGATTATCACAATCACAGAAGGCCTACCACCAACGTAGGTACCTCCTGCACCAAGTTGAACACGCATTTATTACCTTGGACACCAGTGGTGCCCTGCTTTTCGCCACGGGGCTCACTCAAGCACCCTTTGTTGCTGTGTCACTTACGGCTTCTTGGTTCCACACGGGCGTGCAGCGCCTTCGAGCCGATCACTTGAGTACATGCAGCCCCATTTCACCGCCCAATCACTGTTTAACCTTAACTCTTGGTAGCCCTCGACTCCCAATCTTGTGCGGTGCATATGGCACTGCTCGGGGGCACAAAGAGAATCGCCGACTTTCCTTTGTACTCTTCTTCCGCGGTTTTCTTTCCACTAAGCCTCCGCAACGCGCGTTAGACATGGAGGGTTCGCCGCGGCTGGCGCGCTTTCGTGTGGGCCGGGCACAGGGCCGCCCAAGGCGCGTGGTCGTGCGCCTGTGCGGCCCGGCGCAGGTAGAGCCGCCAGCAACCAACGTCGTTCTCGTTGAGCAGTCGTTCAGGCTGGTCGCAGGCCACACCTTCGGCCTTCTGCTTCACGATGCCCTTACCCACTTTGGCCTCGTTGTACCTCATCCATCTGGTACCCCTTCAACTCTACCTTCCAGCACCACTTCTACGTCATCTTCGGGAGGTTCGTCTTCGGCCCCTTCCCCTTCCACGTTACACGAGGGACCTGCAACTTCGACATCGCCACGACATCAGGTTCAGTCGCCACCCCCATTGCCAAGGTACGAGCTGCGAGATGTCGAAGGGTCCGTGTGGCCACTGCACGCGCGCATTGAGGACGACCTGGCTGAGGACGACCTGCTGCCGTTCGGCCCCGACGCCGACGTGGTCGTGGTGTGTCTGGTCGAGGCTACTCCACTATCGAGCATACTTCTTACCTCCTCTGCAGCCCGCCGCTCCCTCGCCAAGAGCGGCAGGAAGAAGGTACAACATAAGTTCTATCTAAGAGAATATCTCTCTTTATTTAAAATATATTTTCCTTATTGTGGTTATTATTATTATTATTATTATTATTATTATTATTATTATTATATTATATTATTTATTTATTTATTCATTCATTCATTCATTCATTCATTCATTCATTTATTCATTTATTCATTTAATATTATTGTACGTAAACATCTGCCGATTCGCTTACAGTATAGTATTCTTTGTTCTCAGAGTAACGAGCCCAGGGCAGGGGACGACAGCGCCGAGCGTAAGAAGAAGGGCAGTAAGGTGCGGCGATCGCAGAGCGAGACGCCTGTCGGCCCAGGTATCGTCCCACCATCGGCCATGCCGCCAGCGGCCACATCCGATGGTGAAAAAGAGGAGAAGGACAAGGTCTCCATCAGGGCCGAAGCTGCGCGCAGGCAAGAGCTCGTAACATCAGCACCTGGTTCATCGGCATCGAAGAAGCTCAGCAGCGAATCGGTGCTTGGGACTGTGCTCAGCGTCGATCTGGACAAGGTGATCAAGTACGCTGATGGCGACGATGCCTCCGGCGGCGATGGACGTAAGTATAGTACCCCTCGCAAGGAGCACTCTAACGACCATAAGGAAAAGACCGCGATTAGCCCTCATCGAGGGGCGCAGGAGGTTGCTGAGCTGCTGAAAACGAGCCCGAGGAAGAAGGACAAGCCCTCGAGAGAGAAGAGCGAGGACAAGCTCGGCCTCCAAGACGGCGTCCAGAACGGGGATGATAAAATCACCCCAGCGAAGAAACCGAGCACGCCTAGCAAGCTCTATACTGAAATCAGTCGAGGCGTGCGTACACATCTTCATGAAGGCTCGGAGGACGTGTCCCGAGCGTCAGAAGACGAGAAAGAGAGAAGCAGGGATAAGAATGCTTCTAGCAATGGGGCGAGCAAGGCTGAGAAGAAAGATCGGCAAGACAAGAAGGACAACGTAATCGTACGCCTCTTCGCTGGAGAGCGACATAAAGAAAGGGATAAAGACAAAGAACGGGACAAGGAGAAGGAGTCGGAGCGAGAGAAGGACGAAAAGGAGACCGATACCGCGCAAGAGAAGGAAAGCACCGTCGGACAAGCGCTCGTAAATTGCACATCCCCCCAGAGAGGGACGCAGGCGTCAATGGTAGACTCTCGGATATCGCTGTGCAAAAGCGAAGTTGAGATACCAATCACAGGGTCAAATACACCTCTGTCGCCGTTCCCGATGCACAAAAGCGGTATTAGGCTCATCAAAGTCGATTCTGAGGCTTGCGTGACACTTCCCCTGCACAACTCAGAGATCATCGCACATAAAACATCTTCTAAAGCGGTACGTTTCATTCCTGTATATTGGATGTGGTCTCACCTTGAATGTCTTGCCAGACAAAACTTGTTTGGGAGAAACCACCAAGTGTGGTCTTGATCATCAAGAAGCCCCGAGACCCGGTCATCACGCAACAGCTAATCGCTGTTGCTCGGTACATTTAGTCCCGTCCTTCGCTTTTACGCAAAGAGACTTACTTCTGCTCCTTGACGTAGATGGCTCCAAGACATGAAGAAAATGATTGTCTTGGTGGAACCTGAAGTGCAGAAGCGCGAGGCCCCTCACCTCCAATCTTTTACATCATTCTTGGCGGATGTGCCCCTTAGCAATAAGGTCGACTTCATCATCACTTTAGGAGGAGACGGGGTACAGCCTTTTCTTCGCGATCATAATGCTCGGAATGAAGCTTTGTTGACCTTACCACTTTTCGCCGCAGACGATACTTCACGTCAATTCGTTATTCCCATTCTCGGTTCCTCCAGTCCTATCGTTTGCGCTCGGCTCTCTTGGGTTCTTGACCCCATTTGATATCCTTACAGCCCCCATTCCCTCTTTTTCATCGTTATGGGCTTGCCCTTTGCCGCTTCATTTACAATTTCCTTAATCGCTAGCCCTACATGTATCTGATTTCCAAGCCCATCTCATGAGCGTGATACAAGGAGCGTTCTGCTTGACTGTGAGACAACGTCTAGAAGCACAAGTGTTCAAGTTGAACTCCTTGGGTGAGTTTGTCCCCTCTCAGAGTACGAAGCCACCACGATACCATGTGTTTCTTTTGCACTGGGAACGTTGTTAAAACTCGGAGGACCAATTTCGTACCAGCTTATCAATGTATGAACGAAGTGGTCATCGATCGAGGACCTGACTCTCACTTATGTGCGCTGGAATGCTATTGTGATGGGCTGCTTATTACCACAATTCAGGCGGATGGGTAAGATCTTTATCTTTCTGAACCATTCAGCAGTTAGCTAATTGCCTTGCTTTTGCGTACAGTGTTATCATATCGTCCACCACGGGATCTACAGCTTACTCGCTTTCGGCTGGAGGAACGATGTGCCACCCAAGTGTACAATTTTCACGTTTTACGTGAATCAGTATCTTCTACTCACTTGCCCTCTCTTCTAGGTACCCGCCATTTGCTTCACGCCCATTTGCCCCACTCCCTCTCGTGTCGGCCCATTATGTTCCCCGACTCGGTCACCCTACGAATTCAGGTATCATCGCGTGCTCCTTTTTCGAGGCATTCTTATTCACGTTTATTTGGTACAGGTTCCTGAGGATGCTCGCACACGAGGCTGGATATCATTCGATGGTCGGGCACGCACGGAGCTCAATTCTCGAGAATATGTAGTTATCAAGATTTCCCGATGGCCCATCCCATGTACCACCCTCTCCTCCACTAGAAACACAACGCGTTGGATGAATGCCACGGGTAGCTCACTGTATGTCTGGCGCAGGTATAAACAAGACAGACCACATCGGTGATTGGTTCCGATCACTCTGTGAGTGTTTAAACTGGAACAACCGACAGAAGCAGAAGGCGTTCCCACCACTCGCGGCGTCCTCTGTTTGACCTGGCAATTTTCCCGCATGCACAATCAATACAACATCATCGGCAATCGAGTTCGCAGAGAACTTGCGAGAGCCTCGCACTGATGCTGTGAGCAACCAACTGATTCGAATCGCATTGTCAACAGCGAACGAGTGGATGATCACAGCTGTGGCCATACCGGTAGCATATTGGTATCAGCCTGAACAGGTCCCGAGTATGAAGTCACTGTTGAATGGGCTGCTTGGTGGGCGACACTGTATAAATATCCACACCAGCCCGCTGAGTGGTCAGGGAGGCAAGGTCCCGCATGCTCGGGTTCTCTACCCCTTGCTCCTCGCCCACCACCCACGCGGCCTTTCTGGAGCTTCGGTGGCCCACAACGTTTGTATTGAGCCAACCCAAGGCATTTCTCATTCTTCCTTTCTCTGTCATACCCAGCACCTCACGCCCTCTACCCAATTAACCCACAAGAAGAAAAAGAAAAAGAAGAAGAAGGAAGATGGAATCCTTGAGCGACGCGGGATTCATGATAATTGCTGCGGGCACGGCCGCTGTGGGCGCGTTGGTCTCCCTCGCCTCCTACTACATCTTCGGTCGTAGTGCACCCACACCACCTGCCGCCACATCTGATGACGCCAGCACCTCGACAGATCAGAGCAAGTCCCCATCAAATCGAATCGACACCACCACAGGTGCCGTTGATAAGCCAAAGGAAGAAGATGAACCAGACAAGGACTTCGTAGTGGTCCAGCCTCCTGTCCATCACCAGGAGACGACCAAGAAGCCCAAGGGGCAGGTGGCCGCACCCAGTGGCGGATCGGCCATTCTGGTGTCGCCCCTGAAGGAACGCGTCAGGCCTGCCACGCGCACCCTCCCCTCACGGGGCCACCACAAGGCGCGACCTGCTGTCGATCCGCAGTCCACCTTTCACCAAACGCTCCTCCAGCAACAGACCCAAAGTACTCTCCTCCCTCTTTCCCCCACCTCATCCTTAATTCGTATATTCTATTTTTATTTTATTTTTTATAATTTATTGATATTTATTGATATTTATTTATTTAGAATGATTATACCTCAGTCGGCTGTCTTGCATTTTTACATATTAACCAGGACGTTGTTTGTGTGTGTGTGCGCAACAGGCCTGCAAGAAGCCGAGGAACCTGAGCAGAGCAAGGCCACGCCATCTCCAACGGCAGCCACGACGCCCACAAGGCCGGCTTCCTCTGCCGCTGGCGGCCGAGGTCGTGGATCCCCCATGGGCATCGGTGGCCAGGGGATGGCAATGGGCGACCTCATGGCCGCGCGAGCTCGCATGCGCAAGGCTGACCAGTGAGAGCACGCACACGGCACGAACGCCTCACCATAGTGCGTTTTTTGACTTTGTATATACTGTCCTCATGCGGCTTGCAACACTACGATGAGGCGTTTCCCTTCTCTCATGTGCTTCGCCAAGATAAATGAATGTACAGGCGGCAAGTGATCTTATTCACCTTCCTGGTAGATCAGACAGGCACGATGCTCTGCGCGCACCTCGTGGAATTCAAGAAGTGTTGCCCTGCGAGCGTCGGCGCTTGGCGATCCGCTTAGCGGGAGACGCCACCTTCTTGGGCGAGTTGAGTGACTTGCGCTTGGCGAGCCGCTTTCTCTTGGGTGTGGTTGCTGCGGTCGATGCTGAGGAAGAAGTCAGGTGTGTTGACGATGATGCCTTCTTCAGCACCGCTGGTGCTGTCACTTCGGAAGTCGCCAGCATCTCGTTATCCCTGAGTTATGGCCGCTAGTTAGCTCCTACGTTTGGGAGAATCATCTATGAAGTGGTGAAGACCAGTACTTGGCGATGGTGGCGGCGGCGCTGGTGAGGTAGCAGTGGCGGCACACGGCGATGTACTTGTCACTCCCTCCGATCACCTCGACGGCAGTCTCCGTACCCAGACGCTGAGTGAAGCTTCACGCACGTTGCACAGCCTCTGTTAGACTCCTTCGCAAGTCAAAGGGTAAATGATATTCTTACCTTGCGTCCTTGGAACAGGACATGCATACGGCGTTGAGCTTGCAGACGGACTCGGCCAGAGGAATGAGCTCCAGCACGGTACCGAACGGCTTGGGAAAGAAGCGTGACGCAGGTTAGCCATGTGGGTGTTGAGTGACGAAGGGCGAATGGAGAAGAAGGTGGGCGGTACCTTGCGCTGGAAGGTGCCATCAAGCGCGGCCACAATGACGGTCTTGCCGAGGTTGGCCATCAGCTCGCAGAAGGGTACAAGATCAGAGAACTGTTACGGCCAAGCAGAGGAACTCACATGAGCTGCTGCGCGAGTGCATCTCCATGATAAAGGTAACGTACGAACTGGCCCTCGTCAATGCCGATACAGTCGTACAGTGCGGCTTTGTTCTTCACCTCTGATAGCTTCGAACATGAAACTGCTGACAGCATTTGTCTGCGCCCATTCACCAATAAGTAAGCATGCAGGGCAAGAATCTTTGAGCGCCACTGAGATCGAGAAACGATGCGGGAGATTGACGAACAAGTAAGAGAAGAGACGTACCGGTCGTGAGTAGCCATATTCTCTGCGCTGTACCGACAGTCAGCAGCATACTTGATCACAAAGCAGCGCTGCCTAGCGATAGTGTGGCGTCGTATCCGGCGAATAAGCTCGGTGCTCTTGCCGCTGAACATAGGACCGAAAATCACTTCAATCCTTCCCGCATTCCTCTTCTCGCATTCCATGACGGATTGATGTGAATGTGTTGATGTGCTCCTCTAAATCTAGGGTTAGGGTGTACTCGTAGTTTATTCTTCACTCTTGTGCGGTTTGAAAGAACGAACTCCACCCTTTAACGTTTAGCATCTGCGTTTGCTGACCGTTTCCGTTACCGTTACTCTTTTCCCGCCAAAATGGCCAACGAAAGGGAACCGGAGCATCGAGCTCGCACTTTTCTGGATAGATTCTCTTGTCAGCGATGGGAGAAGGGAAACGGATTGAATGCGTAGTCGAATTGAGCACACCCAGAGGCCATGATGGCTAGTAATAAAAGGTGTCTTTGGTGGCATGTCGCTCAACCGATCGGAAGCCCTCCTCTTTGCCCTTGCCCCACAGGTAGAAGTCGAGTTTCATCGAATTCAGCTCGACGCCTGTCAATAGCTCTTCTTTCGCCTGGCGAACCTTCCACTCATCCACTATAGCCTTGCACGCTGCAATCGCCACGCACCTGTCCAAACCGTCCCGTCAGTAAACAGCCCCGATCAATAGTGCGCTCCCGCGTACCGTAGCTCGACTTCAGCGTCGCCCGTGGGCAGGTCCTCTTTAGCATCCACCTTAGCGCTGAGTACGTCGCTCAGTTTAAGGATGCCCAGCTGCAAGTAAGAACATCCAACTCGATGAGAGCAAGTATCGCTAGGAGGATGATGGTCACGCGCTAACTTACCTTTCGTAATACGGCAGGAAGGACGTTGTCTGCAAACACGGTTACCTGATGAACGTCCTCAAAGTTGAATCGTGGCTCCTTGGTCTACAACGTAACGTTGACGCTGAGGAATCCAGTATCACCCAACGAAACGAGGCCAATGTACCTTCATGTGGCGATACAGATCGGCTACGAGGAGCTGAGCTTTCTTCAAAATCCAAACCTCCTGGTTGTTGTACACCGCCTTGTCAGCAAATCCCGGGAAGGTAGCCACCAGCTTCTCCACAAACTCGGACGCAACATGCGGGCCCTCTATGCAGTATAACATCAATATTGGGCTTCAGTTGAGGCTTGTTAGAGTGTGCAAGAATATTTCTAACCTGGAATAGCCCTTACTGTGCGCAGAATCCACTCACCGAGACCGTTAGAACATCCCTCTCGTTCTAGTATACTTCCCGTCTCGTTCAGTACTTGTTGAAGCATTGTGCCCAGCGGATGAAGCGGTCCCGGTGTGGACATGAAGATGGCGCCGCCATAGACGTCGCGTTCCTCAAAAAGAGGAATGTCGAAGAGCTCCGCCACAGCACCAAGCGATAGCTCCTTTAAAAACTTAGTATTGATCGTAGCCCTGTGCGAGAACACGGCAGAAGGCAGTTGTACGTGAGTACAGCTCAAGAACGTTGATTTTCAATCAGAATGCAAGCGAAATGGTTACCCAGATATGTACATCCCCATGATGCCACGCTGGATCGTTTCGAATGCACCCTGATGAAGTCAATCACGATCAGCCATGCTGCTCATCATCATCATTCGTCATTGAGATGAGCAAAGAGTGGAGCCTCACCCGATGCCGGGCTACATGAAGCGGCACACGGAAGCCGCTGCCAAAGTTGAGGAGAGCGAGTAGACCCCAGAAACCAACTTCCTCGTCCAGCGAAGAGAACCGTAAAGGGTATCCTCGTGCTGCCACCTTGCTTTCAAACTCAGCTGTTGAGCACAATCGACGTTTTAGTATATCTTATTTTTTAAAATATAATTATTGGAAAAAGAATGAAAATATTTAATAAATAATAAATAAATGGCAAAGTCAAGGGCAGTACTGGGATCGAGTCCCTGCACGAAGGAAATCACAGCGTCACGATTAATTGTGACATTGCGTGCGTTTTCGCTCACAAATTGCGCTGATGTCTGAATTTGGTGGAAGATGCTCTGCTCCATCACAGATTTGATTTTACCCAGTTTTGTTGCTGTTTCGGAAACGTGTTTCAAATTTTGGAACCGCAGATATTTGCAGGAAATGTCAATGTCCGTGAAAAGATTGAGAAAAGGTAAGAAATTGTTCTTCACAGGGCCAAAGGATCGTTGGCCGACACCTTCCCTGCGCACCATCACCCGAACCTTATAGGCGAATTCCTCTTCTCGCGTGAAGGTCAAGGCATTTTCATTCATTTTCTTCTTCCTCGTCGTTGATTTGGAATTAATTTACGCAGCTCTCCCATCCCAGAGAGGAGACAGATCAATCATTAAATAGTTAATATTTGGAATTGGAAACGTTAGCAAAAATGCAAGGAGGCGTTCCGCCCTACGATGTCTACTCGCAACAGGCGGCTTACGGCGCGTACGTAGATCCGACAGCAGGCTACTACTATGGTGCCTCCGCGGTACCGACGATGTACCCGGTCTCGGGCGTGCCTGTGCCGCCCGTCATGGGGATTCCTCAAGTAATCATACCGGGCGTGCCTCCCGTTTCAGGGATTCCGCTGCCGCCGAGCGCGGGAGGAGGGCAAGAGGTGTCCGAGGAGAGGCTGCAACGGCGCAAGGAACGCAAGGAGGCCAAGGAGCGCAAGAACAAGATCGAGCTCAGTGGCAACACGCAGACGATGAACCTGTCCGAGCTCATTCTCAACAACATACTCGGCTCGACCTATTTCAAGGGCCTGTTGTACGTGTCGCGCCCTACTTTGTGTGCGCCGATCGCACATTCCGCACCGTTGTCACAAATGACTGATCGTGGTTCTCTTACTGTTTCAGCAAGTTGAAAACATACCATGAAGTGGTCGATGAGATCTACTACTCGGTTGAGCATTTAGGTCGGTACTCCAACTTGAGGTTCTTCGCCTTCCCTATGCCCTCCCATGCGTTTGTTCATTTTTTCTTCAGTTCGATGCACGTCGAAGTGCGAAAGTGTTGCTTACATTTCTGTTTATTTATGTCCGATGCAGAACCGTGGATGCCACACTCGAAGATGACATCGCAAGCATGGTGCCTGCTTTACAAGTGCTTCAGCCTCAAACTTACACGAAAGCAAGTGCTTGGCATGCTCGATCACACTGACTCACCGTAAGTGCCATCACGCTTGCCGTTTCAACGCTTCGAGATGTTCACCTTTCGTCCGCTGTGTGCAGATATATTCGTGGAATAGGTTTTCTTTACTTGCGCATGTGTACCAATCCACGACTGCTCTGGGACTGGTTCGAACCCTACTTGGCAGATGAGGAGGAAATTGTCATCCGGTACAAGGGCAACGCAACGTACGTACATTATCTACTGATCAGTGTGAATTGCTTGATTTCTCATTGTATTTTGCGGGCGTGGTGTATTACAGTACAGTTGGCTCATTTGTAGAGGATCTGTTGACAAAGACCAAGTTCGTGGATACAGTAATGCCCCGTTTCCCTGCCGCCGTATCGAATGAGATCAATGATCGTTTGGCTGAATGGCGACGTCAAAACCCGCGTGTGGTTAGAAAGCCAACTGAGATGGCCAACGAGGATTCACAAAAGTCAGGGCAGAGAAGCCGCGGTGGCGTCAGCAACACTAGCTCAAGCAGCCGTAGTTCTGGCAGCCGATCAAGGGATTCTGATCGAGATAGGCGAGACCGTGATCGAGATCGGGATAGCGAACGCGACCGCGACAGGAGATATAAGCGCTCTCGGTCTAGGTCTCAGGAACGGGGCAGAGGAGATAGCCGGGATCGATCGCGACGTGACGATGAAAAGGATAGGAGCCGAAGCAGCGAGCGCGATAGAAAGCGAGCACGCACTTCGAGGTCGCGCAGCAGATCACCACGGGACAGATCTGACCAGGCAGCGCAGAAGAAGGCTCCCAGGTACCTTACCCTCTCTGTCAGCGAACTTCAATGCCTCTGGGCTGATCGTACACTTGTTTGTGCTGATCTTATTGTTTATCCAGCGCCGAACACATGGAGCGTATGCGACAATTGGCCGCCAAGTACGGTTCTACTGCCGCTTCTGCCGCCCCTGTGCAAACCAAGGCTCCTTCCTCTTCTTCAGCCACCGAGAAGGACACCATGATGCTCGGCGGTCGGCGGTTCTAGCTCTGCGTATTGTTTTCCCTTGTTGTCGTTGTGGAAATAAACAGTAAAAGTATATATCGGCAGCGGCCAAATCCTTCTCCAGGGCGGCAAGGTCCTCGCGGGCCTCGCTAAACTCGCCCTCCTCCATACCTTCACCGACATACCAGTGGACGAAGGCACGCTTGGCGCGGACGAAATATGCGGGACGAAAGACCATATTTATTGCCAACAGGCAAACTCAATCTTGCGCTCAGTATGATTCCACCGTAAGTGGCAGCGGGCGATTTTGCTTGCACCTTGGGCTTCTTGGTCGTCTCCTGGTGATGGACAGGAGGCTGGACCACTACGAAGTCCTTGTCTGGTTCATCTTCTTCCTTTGGCTTATCAACGGCACCTGTGGTGGTGTCGATTCGCTCTACTGGGGTGGATGTAAAAAGAGAAGCGCAGTGCGGAAGGATATGCGTATAGCCGCCGGTACCTCACCCACCGCTAGGCGGTCTGGGCTGGCAGCAACGGCTTGCGCTTGGCCTTTCGACGGAAGAGAGATCCGTTCCTCACCACGTTCATCTTGTACCTCTGCTTTGCTATTTATCCATTCATCCTTGCCTATGCGCCGCCTATTGTGGGATGCGGAGTTATCATTTCCTTGTATTTTCCGTTTCCTGTGCCAAAGAAGCGAAAGCGGAAGATCATGCAAATGCAATTCACCAGGAATACTTAGGATAAAAGGAGAAAACGCGTGCAATGCCATATGAAGAACCAGTGGCGAGTCGCTCATCATCACACGTCATGAACTTGACCTCGTTCCACGTGTGCCCCTTTTCCTGGCCGCTAATGCATTCGAACTCGCGATTGCGTGTGGTGCCTATGTGCAGTGGATTACAACATTCCCAGAAAACACGAGAAGAGGTTTGCATGTACCCTCGAGGATCATGGTTACATTCCAGAGGCTAACCGTTCCACCTGCATCGGCGGCTACGAAATGCTGGTGTCCTCGGAATTGCAAAGCCGTGATCGCCTCCATGCTTGGATGAAAGGCGCGGAAGCTTCCCACCGTGGTACGCACCTTGTCCACCACTCGCCCGATCTGGGCACAGAGCGGGGGTAACGGTGCGTGGGAACCTGGAATGTCCCATAAAAGTAGGTGTCCCATTCCAGAACTGCTAACGACCACATCTCGCCAGGGGTCGATGCCTACAGAATGGACCCGCGATCTCATATCTTGGTACTCCGCCGATCCTAAGCCTCGCTGGGTTCTGCTTTTGTGTCAGTTACTCTATCAGTTACAACTGTGGTACATAAGAAGCGCACCGCATGTCCCAGTACATTACGGTGCCGTCCATATCACCGCTCGCAATGCGGCCACCTTTTGCTGGTCGGGCCGCGGCACACACCAAGAGTTGGCGATGGCCACTGAGTGACATCACCCGCCCCAGCGATCGTGAATCGTAGAGCTATAAGTATTGATTAGAATATCTTTCAACTCTAAAGTGGCACTTCGTGATTCAACCTGCACTTTCTTGCCCGTAAGAGCAATGAATAGATGGGACATGTCATGAGCGATGGGCGCCTCGAATGGGACAATGCTATTGGCGTCAGCATTATCGCAACTGCCAATGCAATGACCTGCATGAAGGCGCATGAGGATGCGTGCAGCGCATGAAATCAATGAAGCAGCTACCTGATTCAACATCCCAGAGCTGGAGGCCGCCATCAATATGACCGCACGTGAGAAGCGTACGCTCGTCCAAGAAGCTCATGCCTATAAATCCGGTCTCTTCTGGCCCAATCTCTTGCTGGAGGAGAGCCATGTTAGAGGAGAATTGCATGGGCAAGAGTGCATCATTAAATCTTACCAACTTCTCCCCTGTGTCGATATCGTAGAGTAGACCCTGGCAAGGATTGAATGAGCAAGAGTGACAATATGGTAAGCCATGCCCGCCCAACGAACCTTGTCTTTATAGGTAGAAAATCCCAAGATTGCTCTGGACGACGGTCTACAGCGGTTCATGGTGATAGCCGACAGTGGTTCCGACGCTGCATAATTCTGGTGTGAGCACTGCCCAAACAGCACATCAAGATTGGAAGCCATCTTACCACGGAACTCTCGGACAACACTGTAGATTCCGTTTCTCCAGTTTCCCTCTGTTTCTGCTCGTTTTTGAACTACTCGTTTCCATTCCACCGGGTTATTGAGGTCGGTTGAAGCTACCCAATTCCCATCAAGTTGGTCGTTTTTCGTTCGGTCTTCGCTTGTGCTATTTGCGCGAACTGGGGATCGCCAGGGCGAGGTGAAAGACCGAGAAAGCGGCCATGCGCGGCGGAAGACAGCGTGCCACACGACGTTGTCGGCAGTCATCGCGGAGAAGAATGTGTTGACCAGTGACATGCACAAAAGCTCCCGCGGATGCAGACGGCTTAGGATGCACAGGATAATCTGCATCAGGTTAAGTGAGCAATCGCAGCAACTAGCGGCAGAAGAATGAACTCGCGTGCTGAAACCTCGTGAGGCAGCGCTGAGAAATAGCCTTGCGACACATCGTTAAGGTCTTGACCGTTCGTTCTCTGTTGAAGAGCAACAATTCATCAGCGCATGCGCATTCGCATTCGCAGGTCCATTCGACCGAATGGTCTGGTCAAGAGGTATCGAGGTACCAGGAACGCACTGAAGGTATTCAACCGTCGCCGGTCCTGCTCGAGTGCGGTGCGGAGGGTGGTCACGAGTGGCAGCGCACTCGGCAGGTAGGAAGCTGTGCCCCATCGTCCTACATCTCTTGAGCATATTGTAAATAAAATGGAAAAATAAAAGATATTATTCTTTTTGGTTCTTATTCTGTTTTGGTATTATTCGTGTAAATAAGTAGGAAACATGCATGACCTTTCTAAAACATGTGTGCGTTAATAAAAAGAACGGCGAGGTACCCTATGAGGTGATCCAGGGCGTGGTACAACTCGTCCAAACGCTGTTGCATGACTGAGATGGTGCCACACCCAGGCAAGGACACGAAAATCACCTGTCATGCTGACGTCAGCAACACTCTGAGGGAGGCACATCCTGAAAAAGCAAGAGCCACAGTCCTGCAGCTTCAAAAGCCTACTACTTTTGCTTCACTACTTTACATATTCACACCCCTCTATACCAAAGCTTTTAGACCCATTTTAGGCCCACGGCACAGATATATTAACCACAAGTACATGTTACTATTTAGCTGAGAGGCAAAAGGACATCTAAACAACCAATCCGCTATGGTGTAGTCGGTAACATTTCTGGTTTTCACCCAGGCGCCCCGGGTTCGATTCCCGGTAGCGGAATAGCTCTTTTTGCATCAGGTGAAGATGCGTCGCCGTATGTTGCTGCTACGAAGCTTTACGATTTCTCTTTTGAGTTGGCAATCATATTTCATAATGCGAGCCATCATTCAGCGAGTGTTGCGGGGTTGCGTGCGAGTGAACGGAGAGGTTATAAGTTCCATCGAGCGTGGATTTGTAGTTCTTGTTGGCATCTCCGAAGATGACACAAACGCCGATGCCGAGTGGATGTACTTTTTGTTCATCTTCTTCTATTTGTTTTGTTATGAATATAAATTATAGTTTATTATTTGTGTTCTTGGTGCCAGATGTCGGAAGATATTGGGAGCACGGTTATGGGCGGATGACGCCGGCAAGGCGTGGAACTTCAACGTAGTCCAGAAGGGCTATGAGATCCTTCTCGGTACCAACAACCAACTCTTTCCCTCAGCGAAGACGTGATGCGTGTCTGGTGGCTGACTCTACTTGTCGATGCAGTGAGTCAGTTCACGTTGTATGGCTACCTCAAGGGTACTACACTCTTCGTTGGCGCAGGCTTCGCCATCAGCAGCACGAAGTGATGATGATGCTGTGCATTATGTGCATGGTGCTGATGACGTGGGACATTCCGTGATCAACTCGTGTGATGAATAATCAACTGCAGGTAACAAGCCGGACTTCCACAAGGCTATGGGATCTGAGCGATCCAAGGTCTTCTATGAAGCATTCGTGGAGATGGTGAAGGCCAAGTATCAGGCAGACAAGATCAAGGGTATGTGCAGGGCCTTTCAAGCAATAGCTGGGCACTGAATGCTTTCAACAACAGATGGTCAGTTTGGCGCTATGATGGAAGTGGAACTGGTTAACGATGGCCCCGTCACCATCCAGATTGACTCACGAGAGAAGTGAGAGATTGCTCATCCTGTAAGCTGCTTCATACTGTAGATGTTTATTCCATGCATCACGCCTAAGAACAGTTCACGGCTATCCTGCACATGTGAGCGGATGACCGTAGCCTCGGCGATTGAACTTCAGCTTAAGACGGCCTTTATGCGAAAGGCTTCTGACGGAGGAAACGGTCCAGCATGTCGAGAGCATTCTTGGGCTGATTGTAAGGCACCATATGACCTAGGATTCCAAGCGCACGAATGTGAGTCTCAGACGCTGACGGTTGTATGTTCAACTATGGGAGCTATGATGTACCAGCATTGTTGACGATGAGGTAGGTGAGGTTGCTGTAGGTACGCACGCTACCGGCAACCTTGCCATCAACAACCCAGGTTCCGTTGCCTGCACATCGCAACTCATGAGCACACCAAGGCACAATCTCACAATCAAGAACTGACGTACGGGCGCTGTTGAAGCCGAACTGGCCAGGCCAGCTCATGGTGTTGAGCATCTCACTCGTGCCGTAGAAGTCAACAACCAGATCGTAGTTACCGTTGTAGATCAGGATGGGGATCTTCTGCAGGATCTTAGGAAGGTCGAAGCGGTACGAGTACTCAAAGTCCTTCGATTCGAAGGGCGCGTAAGCCTGCACGTGTTTGCAGATCTCTCAATCAGCAAGAGCAATACCGTGCAAGACAATGGTCATGAGGGGCCATACCGCGCCGCTGCACGCCTGCCACTGCCTGTCGCCAACGCCGAGCTTCCTCCTGGTAGCGGGCAGGTTGAGGTAGCGCCCGATGGGAGACAGGTCATAGCACAGGGGAGGATAGGTGCATGGCTCTCTGATATCATAAACATTCACGTTACCGGCAGCTGGAATAGAAGAACGGGCCGGTAAGTGAATTTGCCGAGAGGGCGCGGAGAGAGACATACCGGAAAGCGCGATCTGAAGGACCTCATTGCAGTCGTAGAAGGCGTCAGCATAGTCACCGTTAGCAATGTCGGGCTGGCAAGCGCCATAGAACTGCTGCTGAGTCTGATAGAGGTCGCTCTGTAATGCAAAAGTCAGCCGTTTTTGCTTCAGACTACGTTGAGTTCACTAGCCCTTACCGAGGAAATGAGGCCGTGACCGTAGAGGAACGGACCCCACGACTTAGCCATGGAGACAGGGTCGATCAGACCTGAATTTAAGGTACTAAGTTAGTGAGCTGAACGAGAAACACGAGATGGAGAGAATACCGTCGCCAATAGCAATAGCCTGGATGTTGATGTAAGGGTTTCCGCCCTTGGCGTTCATGTCAAGGATGTAGGCCGTGATGGCGGGGATGTAATGACCGGCGTAGCTCTCGCCTATGATCAGATTCATAATGAGCCATGATATATTTGAGTGAAGTAGTACGGGAATAGTGACCAGTGATGAAGAACTTTGACTTGGCAAACTGGGGATAAGTCCTGAAGAAGTTCTGGAGGAAAGTGTACATCTCAACCGCAACCATGCTCTGGTTCTTGATGTAATCCTGCGAAGCTGGAGTCATCACAAAGTCAGTTTATGGAGAATAGAAGAACAGCGGAATTGGCGAAGGGCACACTCACCGTACGAAAAGCCGGTGCCCGCAGGCTGGTCCACGTACAGCAGATTGGCAAACTTGTTCCATCCATAGGGGTTGGATCTAAGGCTCATATCGGGATTGATCTTGTAAGGTCCGTTCTGCAAGCACACGATCACACCATCAGGGAATTGACGCTCGCCGCTTTCGTTCTTTTCTTTCGTTCTCTGCGGATAACTCCGATTCAAGCGCAAACTCGCCAGTTAAGCGTACCTCGAAGAAGATGGCCACCTCGGACGAGCATCCGGGACCGCCGGTGAGCCAAAGAACCACAGGATCGTTGGCCGGGTCGTTCTGGGACTCGAACATCCAGTAGAAGAGGTTGGCGTCTGGAGAGTGGACTCCGGTCAGCAGTCCACCAATGAAATGAAAGTATTGCAAATATATAAGGTTGTCTTTGGTCGTTGTGCCAAGACAGGGATCGGACACGCGGAAGAAGAAGAGGGTAAAGTGAGACGTCGTACTGAAGCGAGGGTTCACAGGGATGTAGCCATAGAGTTCCTTGGCGGCGGTCAATGAACCCTGCAGTCCCATATATAAGTTCGAGAAGTAAGTTAGAAGGGCCTTTTATGGCTTAATCGCAGTAGATCGGAGTAATATGGAGGCAAAGGGACGGAGCAGGGGGAGGGTAGAACGTTACCGGAGCGAGATCGATCTTCGCGGCTGAAGGGCCGACAGCCAGAGCGGCCACCAGGCACACTACGAAGAGCAGCACAGCTGACTTCATTCCTGCTTGATAGTACTGGTGGTGGAGTAACGCTTTGGTGTAGGGCAAGCTTGGGTGCTCTTTTCTACCTAGGCAGGAGCGCTCAACTTCGGCGTTTCGCGAGAGGACAAAGAATGTCAAGCGAAAAGTTGATGTTTAATTTTAATTTCCTTTAGCGTTTCTTTTTATTTCTCAAGGAAGATAGTGAACCAGTGGGAAAATTGTCGATTTAGCATTTTTCGCGGAATGAAAACACACGTTTATTTATGTTCATTGCCTTTGCCGTTCTGGCCGGCCTGGGCGTCTCCTCGCGCTTTGACAGCGACAGGGGTCGTAGTGACGGCGCTGTTGCGGGTGCTTGACCCTGGGTCCTTTTCGGACGGGGATGATCTCTCCGTCGTAATTGGCGAAGTGTGTTGCTGGTCCTCCTGTATCCGCTGATGCTGCTCGCCTTGTCCCGCCAGACCTGGTAGACTGCTTTCTTGCTGCGCATCAGAGGCAGCCCTGCTTGTTCTGCGCCTAGCTTTGAGGATCTTCCTCTTCACTGGCGTTTGGCACACATTCCTGAACAGGAGTAGAGTGAGCAGAGTGTAGAAGGTGGTGATTGAGAAGGAGGTACCTTCTTCCAGGAGTTATCGTCAGCACCTCATGCGGAGGCAGTTGTTCCAATCTCTCGAATAGAGCATCCAGCCCATACTTGAGTTTGAATTCAACTTCCTCCTGGTACAGCGGCAGAAGCTGGTAAAAGTAGATGTCCTCCTTGTTCTCGCCGTAAACGAACGCCTTCTCGTTCTTCTTCTTTCTTGCCTTCTTTTGCTGCGAAGTGTTGACCTCACCGGCCTCTTCCTTTTCCTTCCCTTTCGCTCTTTCCTCAGCTCCATGGAACTGCACTTCTCCATTCGAGGCAGATGTTTCGTCCGGCTTTCGCTCGGCTTCATCACCGTTCTCCTGCGATGATGCTGGCTGGCCCTGCCGCTCGTCAGTCTGACTGTCCAAGTGGTCATTGCTACCATCGACGCCTTCCTCTGCACCGTTTTTGTTCTTGTTCTTCCGCTTTCCACCTCGCCTCCTTCGTCCCT
>CDEZ01018044.1:34265-56548 GCA_000826365.1 Acanthamoeba royreba | reverse complement strand
ATCATCATCATCATCATCATCATCATCATCATGCACATCATCATCATCATGCACATCATCATCGTCGTCACGATCACCATCCATGCGTACACTTGCGCCAGATCCCCGATTCTTGCTGTCCTTGTTGGTCCTTGTTGTGCCGGTGGCTGCATCCGCCTGTCCAGGAGCAGCAGGCTTCTTGATGATGTTCGCGCGTGCAGGCGGAGGTCTTCTTCGTGACGACCAAGACGATGACGCGACACTCCGGGTGAGGAACATCACGACACTCTCATCATGATGGCCTAGCGTTGTCCTCCTGGAAGTCAACATCGTCTTCATCAACGTATTCGTGGCCTTCCATGTGCTCGTACTGCCCACAGCCCTACCACGACCGCCGCCAGCAAGTCCGTAGGTTCCCCGGGCAAGTACTTGAAGCCAACTCGACATGGGCGTCCTATTGACGCCTGGCCTACTTGTACCCGGTATCATGACCGCCGCCACCAGCACGCCAGCACCAGCGGCACCAGGTCGATGATACTGGCGCATCGAAAAAGAAGAAGAACAACTCCCTCGGCACACGTCACCTTGATCCCTTCTTATTGAGGTGAATTGTCTTTTCCTTTTGCGTAACAAGGGCATTTCCTTGGTAAATTCAGAAGGAAAAGACACAGGAAAAATGAAATGTTTTCGGAAAGCGAAAGTGCTTTGAAATTTTTCAAATCATTTGTTTTTCAAAAATTGAAAAAATTGCGAAGAAGATGGAGGGTTGGGTGTCCGAAGAGGAGGTTTCGCTTGGCATTGTGATACAGGTGTGTAAAATATTCTTTTTCTCACTTTGGTATTTCCAAAAATACTTCCCAGTAATGCAATAAAATAATATAAATTTAATTGGTTTGGTATAAATATTCATTTATTAATATACTAATGACATGTGCAGGCATTAGGATTCCATACCAACGAAGAAGGCGGTGATGAAGAACGACTTGCTGGCGGTCAGAGCGTGAATGTGGTACTCAACGTGTATCAGCTGGGTTCTCGCGTGTATCGAACGGCCGAGCCAGGCTCAGACTGGTACACATGTGACCTCGATATGATTGTCTTGATCACATGACACTAGCCGCCTCTTTGTGTCAATACCATCATCAATGAGGACACCAAGTCAGGTCTGATGGAATTCTACCAGGGACTTCTTGTTCGTGGTCACAAACGACTATCAAGGCACAAACCTGATCGATCGAGGCCAGTTCAACGCCAGCATCTTCACCCTGGCCACCTTCCAAGTATCCAGTGTCTTGGCATTGAGTTGGATGGATTGATGATTCTGGATCTGATCTGTGATTGAATGTTGATCAGGAGATGGTGCGGGACCATCACTTTCTCGCCCTTTATTGTGTGTTCCTTCCACGTGAGCACGTTTGGCTTGAGGTACCTTCTGTCTTAACTTCACAAAGAGTGCATGCCTTGCCGGAATCTCATGCTCTTCACGACACAGACGATTCCTTCATCGACGCTGCTCGAGAATTGGCATGTACAGGTAATACTCTTGGTTTTTCTCTGTATTCACCATAACCATCACGACTAACTGTTCCGTTGATAGGTGGACAAACTCAAGAAAGCCTTCTTCATGAAGGCCTGCAGTTCAATGAATCGAGCTAAGGTCTATTGTAAGCAAGCGAACAAGCTTTCCATAGGTGAGTTATTGCCTAGTCACATGTGACTGGTGCTACCTGATTCTTACCTGAACAAACAGAGGGCGGGGATAAAGCCGAAGTGGAACAGCTTCTCCGCAGAAGCAAAAAGATGTTGACACACTCCCTACGGTACGAGAAGGTGAACTGCTAATACTTGCTGCGGATTCTTATTTCTATCAAACAGGTATCTCCATTTTGGAATCCAGATCTTCGAAGCAGGTCGCATAGAAGATTACCTTGTCGCCAACCAATACTGGGAAGCGGTGCGTCCCATGACGTCCCTGGTTTGGGAAGACTACGAGAAGCGTTTCCGACCAACGTACTTGCAAGCACGAATCTCCCTTCTTGTCTGCATTTCGTGTCGCTGTGCATTGCTGATTGTGGATGTATTTCTTCTGATCAGCTTATGGAACGATTTCCACGAGATCCAGTCAAGCCGATGGAACAAGCCTCTGCTGTACATTCATCTCCTGCTCTCTCACTCCCTTGCGTGCATGTCATAATCTTTATTCTTTACTGCTCGAACAGGTACCACAGCTGTATCGCAAGTTCTATTGTTACCTCCACTCGCCAGAGCAGGTCAACACCAAGAACGATCAACATGCATTGGAAAAGGAGCTTCTTCATGTGCTGATCGAGCAACGCAAGGCGAATGGAGATAGTGAGGATGCGCACGATGAGGAGAAGCAAGGGAGTTTCGATGAGTACTTCCCAGAGCATGCCCAGCTCTACGCCGACATAGAAAGGCGATTCGATCAACTCGCCGAACGCATTCAAGCAGCCTTTGATCGTCTTCTTCATCGACTGGAGCAGGCAAAGCAGGCTGATGCTGCAGAGGGAAGTGCACCAGCGCCAGACGAAGATAAGTTATTCGCAGCCCTGGCCGCGGATGAGGAGTGGAAAGGCGTTCTGTTTCGAATGCGGAAGCATGGATCCTCTGCTCGAGACGTCCTCGTTCAGCACGTGGCGCTCAAGAACCTCTATCCTTGGCTCTCATCGAGCCAGTGACAACTCTCGTGCACGACGGCTTTTGCAGGAGATCGATGATCGACAAACTCCTGATACAAGTATGTCCTGCAAAAACTGTGCTATGGCGACCATCATTGAATTTGATTGAATCGGACGTAAGGGGTTGAGATGGGGACCACCCATGCTTGCTCCACCACTCCATCTGTGTTCTCTTTATCAGTCACCACGAAGGCGCAAGAACAGGTGAATCCAGTAGCCCGACTTGATGCCATAGTCCTTCAGTTTTCGTGAGTTCTGCACAGAGCCCACCCATCACCGGTACACACAACTTGGTTAGCCACACGCGTGCTGTTCCTTCTCGTTGTTGATTCCGAGGAGACGGTAGAAGGCGTCATGAAGCTCATCGAGCACCATGAAGGTATCGTGACCCTCTTGTGTTCATGTGTGTCTGCACTGATTCTGATGATCTCCTCCAGCTTCTCCACACAATAAATATCTTATAAATACTTGGTTTAGTTCTCTGAATTCGCAGGACGAAATTTCATTTAAAATGTGTTTGGCTGCACAATACGATAAATTGGCGGTGAAACATGATCCTCAACACCCACAGTCTCTGTGCTTCATCCTCCATTTCAACATCATCCACCTCCTTTCCACCACTTGGGCAGCCAAGACCAGCCTCACCGATGGTCTGCTGAGGAGGATGGATCATTGCTGAAGAGGATGATGCATGCGTCTCCTACGCGAAAGGTGCAATGCTAGTTCCAAACGACCGCGTGATGGCCACGGCTGCGTCAAGTATGCCGATAAATCGTTGTATGGGTATCTAATATCACAACAACGTTAGAGAAACGCCTGCCAAGTGTAGTTATAGAGATGATGCGTCATCGTACTTTGTTGCCGTCCATGGGTACAGCAAGGTACACCTTCTTAGTTTGCTTCGCCATGTTTCTGAAGAAGATCATCTTCGCATGAGAGCTTGGGACGAGCTCCACCACCTAGTGCAATGATTTGAGTGAGGTTGACTCACATCAAGTAGAAGCAGGAATCTGTCGTACCACGGCCTCAGGAGGAAGGAAGATTAAGTGTGAGAGGCCGGCGCCATGCACGCCGATGAGAATGTTGGTTTGGGAATAAACCAACTTAAGTTGTTCTCGAAAGGTGAGCTCGGCGAGATCAACGACTCGAAGGGGGGCAGAGCCATGTTCTGCATGAAGCATGATGAGGAGAAGATGTCAGAACAATCTTCCTCTTCCATCATTGCACTCTCCGTACTTTCGTATTCATCGCTGATGCGCTTCTCAATTGCTTCGATGAGCTCATCTTGATTTCCAATGTGCCGGTCAGTGTCCTTCTTTTCTCCTGTTCCTGCTCTTCGTACAATCAGGGTAATAGCTGGCTTGTCGGCTACTGCCTCTTGAAGCAGACTGTAGATTGACTGGATGAGTTATCACCTTCATAAACAGGCAAAACTAGCGGAGTTCACGTACTTGTATTGATTGAGCATCCATCGAGCTAGTGACATTAGCAAATCAGAATGCTCGCATGCATCGCCCACAGATACGTGATATCCGTTTCTTTCAAACACAGCACCATAGCCTGCCTTCATTGTCAGATTGTTGATCATGCGATAAATCAAAGGAGCTGACTGCAAGTTACCTTCGTAGGGGAAGATGGCATCCCGGAAGCACACCTTTTTGCCCTTCCAATCCGTATCGGAAAGTGCTCGCTTCACCTTATATCGCGGAGAAAACAACTCGTAGGGCTCTACGAGCGCAGAGGGCTCATGGCTATCGAAGAAGACTACCTGTAGTATAGATTGAGCATAATCAAGGCGGGCTCCTCGAAGTGCCAATCATTAGACACGTACCTGAGTATCCGTCTGTTTGGGATCAACGCCCAGAGCCAGGTTTGACACAAAGGTACAAAACCAGTCCCTATAAAGATCTTAGTACCCCGAAGTTAGATCCTCGGTTAAGTCGTACCCAAGTTGATGCCACAGATTCCAGGCTTCCCATCGAACAATGAACAGGACTGGGTGTTCGATGGTGATCTACGTATGGTATTGCATACGTTAGCTTCTAAGAAGGCCATCATATATAGTTGGTACGTACGTCACATTCTTGTTCGTCGTATCGAGTCCATGTTTTCCACATGTTATCGAGCAGCATGGCAAAGGAACGTCCCTCCGTAGCTTTGCGGTTGAATTCGCAGTTCATCCCGAAGGCACCTTCGACGACAGGCCGAATGTCAGCCTCTTGGACTGCTTCATACAGGCATCAAATCAACGATGTACCATCAAGAAAGTTGAAATGTTTGTGCTGGCCCTGATACGAAAAGTGACCACCACGTTCATAGACCTGTGCGCGCATCAGCAATTGTACGCAAGAATGTAACTTAAAAAAGCCAGGAATCACCTTGGAAAAGTCAACGACAAGGTTTCGCCCACGGCAGATGACGCAACCCTCTGCTTCGAGGCAGTGCATCTGTCCAGGGCCTACACCTCCGTGCTGATCATCGCCCTCGCCAGATTGATGTGCTGGTGAATGGCAAAATGTGGTGTTGTTCTCTCTAAAACGTCGAATCTAGATAGACGTGAACGTGAAGCGAAGAAGGCGAGTCAGCAGTGTAAGCACAAGAGGATCGTTTAGTGCAATCCAAGTACCAGAGTGAAGCTATGCGATTCATCACAGCGCTTCTCCGTTTCGGTCGCGCCAAAGTAGTCGCGGAGAGAGTACAACGGAAAGGGACCGACGGAACTGTCCGAGATTGGAAGAGGTGTACGACAATTCGGACACGGGCTTGATGCTGGGCACACCTGAATGGGGAGAGTAAGAGTTGCATGTTCATGACCTCGCGGTCTGGAACCTGGAATAAGGACGTACACACGATTGTTGATTCTCGTTTTCTCGTATGGGCTTCCTCGCTGAAATTGGCACCATCATCATGCGTCGTCATCATCATCACCATCATCAGCACCAAGACGAATGGTGAGTGAATGTCAACGAACATAAAGAAAGGTTCATGAAATGAATGATGAATTTTCGCACTTTCTTCTTCAGCCATTCGAGGTGCACGTCCTCTGCTGTAGAACCAGAGCGACGGAAGAATGATGATGGCCAGCACCATCAGGAAGACGACACCCACGACCAACGGCGAACCCCGGCGATTCAGTCCTCCTATTCGTCGCCATCCCCCACCACCTACTGGTGCTGGGCTGCCTCCAGGCGAGAGGAGTCTGGCGCCGTGCAGGGCATGTCCTCCTGCTTCGCCCCGAACTGCCGGAGAGAGTCGTTGCATAATGCTCGCCCCCGCCTCCGGTGAAACAAAGAGTAAAAAACGAAAACGAAAAACGGCTGACGTCGACAACTTTTTAACTCCTAAGAATGAAGGAAGAATTTGTTAGGAATTTGAAACATTTTCATAACGCAAATATCTTAGATGATCTTGTAGAAGTCATTTCTGTGAACGGAGGCACAACATGTTTCGCTGAGTCATGCGTACGCCATTTTTTCTTAGCTCGTTTTTTAATCTGCCATAGAGATGGAGGAGAAAGGAGACGTCCCTGACAATGGCAAGCCTCTGTTCTCCTTCGGAGTCATCAGCGACGTGCAGTACGCCGACCGGGACAACGGACGCTCCTTCCACGGCGCTACGCGCTACTACCGCCAGGCACTCCACGCTCTGCGCGAGGTACACTTGTTCCTCATTTTTCATGATTTTTGTTTTTCAATATTTCTATTTTCCGTTGTAATTCTTAATATTTTTGGAATGTTAAGGCTGTTACGGAGTGGAATGGAATTAATGAACAAGAGGGACACGGCACTATTTCCTTTGTGATCAACTTGGGAGACATCATCGACGGCTGCGCGAAAGAAAAGACAGAGGTACTCTTCCTGCACAAGCAGACCATGCACGGCATGTTGATCCTCTTGCATTTGATTGGCGATACCTGCAGGAACAACTGGATAGGGTATTGGGCGAGTTCCACACGTTTAAAGGACCGGTCTATCACATGCTGGGCAATCACTGCCTTTATAACCTTACGCGAGAGCAATTGCACCCTAAGCTAGGCCTTGAGCCTGATGGTGCGCACTTGATTGAATGCAGGCAAGAAAGGAATAGGGTGGCTAAGTGTCATATGTGGATTTCTTCTTTGTGGTACAGTGGCCTATTACGACTTCTCTCCGCACTCCAAGTTCAGATTTGTAGTGGTCGATCCCTACGACGTGAGCATGATGGGAAGGCCCAAGGGCCACCCTCATCGTGAAGCCGCTGAGCAGATTCTGAAACAGCATAACCCTAACAAAGTAAGTTAGTCCATGTGAACCATATGCCTAGGCACTTGAGAGACCACATGCTAATGGTTGTATCTTCCCACGCATAGGATCTAAATTCTCCTCAGGGAATGCAAGGGCGAAAGCGGCGGTATGTCGCCTTCAATGGAGGTAGTGTCCTCTCTTTTCTATGAATGATAGAACCATGTTAACAATGAACATAGCATTAAGCGATACACAGATGGCGTGGCTTGAGAACGTACTTGTTGATGCCACTGAAAAGCAGCAACATGTTATCATGTGCTCTCATGTCCCTCTCTACCCGCACGACTCCACCGCTTTTGCATTCATTTGGAATTACGCTGAGGTGATCCTCCCCTTCTTCCTTTCTTTTGACGATTGTGTAACCTCCATCTACTTCAGGTGATGAAGATTATCAAGAAGTTTGATTGTGTCAAATTGATCCTAGCTGGTCACGATCATGGTGGCGGATACACGCACCATCATGTTCATCACTACATTTTTCCTGGAGTGGTACGATACTCAACTGATGTATTGAAGGTCGGATGCACTAACATACGAGACGTAGGTGGAGTGTGAGCCGGGCACAAACGCATTCAGCAGGATGAATGTGTACGAGGACAGAATTGTGATGCAAGGTTTCGGTGGCCTTGCCGACGCGGTGTTCCACTTCCGCCCTACCGAATCAAGCCACGTGAGAGTTAGCAGGCATAAGCGCAAGGTTCACTCCTAAGCTGAACTCCTCCTCTTCAACAACCCCCTCGGCGAAGATGTACAGAGAGGCTGCGGCGAAGAGACAAAGAGAGAGCTCTAATGTTTTGTGTTTCCTTTTTTGACTCTTAGGAATGTTAGTTATTCCACGCTTTCTCTTTCCTTTTCTTTCTCTTTTCTCTGTGTAGAACCACGAAAGTCGCGCAGGTATGTTGTGCTCAAAAGTAGACAGAGTACTGCAGCTTCTTTCTCAGTGCGATGGTGCCCCTTGCGCCGCTACTCGCGGCTGCATTTCATCTTCCCAACGTTGTTCGGAACACATCACCTTCGCCGTTTTGAGTAGATCGATTTGCTTCTGATCTCTTCGAAGATCCTTTGGCCATGAGCGTGGTACATTGGACCCCACCACCGCGCGTCCCCCTGCCCTGGTCCGTTGTAAGGCGCACCTTCGCCCTCTTACGCCACCTGTGCATTTCGTGTAGAGCGCGGTGCAGAGCACGACGGAGACCCCTACTGAGGTGCAGTCGCTGGTACGTCTTTCCGGCTTCGATAACATCATGGTGATGCTTACCGTCATTTCTTCTTTTGACCCTTGTAGAGCCTTATGCGGAACCTGCTGCGGGTACGTACTACCGCGGCCCACCTGCCAAGACATGGACTCACTCACAAACGTTGCCACTGCTCTCGTGTAGACGGCCCTTAGCAGCATCTGCTACCTCAGGTAAAACAAGACTGCCTTCTACCTGAGGCGCACGTAGCTGACCTCTGTGTTCGTTGAAACTAGGCACCTCTTTCCCGAAGGTAGGACGCCAGTGCGGTACTCCGCTTGCCGTACGTTACCCTGAGCGTGCATGATGCAGATTGCTTCGCGGAGAAGAGTCTGGCCGGAATCTTTATCAAGAGCCTTCTGCCGGTCAACAACGAGGTAAGGGTTTAACTCTGCAACTACATATGTGTGCTCTACTCACCTTTTACCTGTTCCTCCTGGCTCAGACGAAGATTTTGTGCAAGTGGTACGATCCGCCTCTAGAACGATCCTCACCTGCTACAGCAACACTAACCCTATCAATATCGATCATGTTGCTCGTTGTACTCACGAAACAAGGCTTGAAGGTACGCGCGGCCACAGCACCATTCCCCTGAGAGCCATCATAACAATAGCGTACTCTCGCAGAGGGTGTATTTGAGGCTCTCTCGCGCAAGTTCCTAAGGTACGAATCAATACCTGTACTTTACGGAAATACTGATTTGTATTGCAGAGTGATGGTACGCTTATTATGATGCAATATGATTACATCAATGCGCTGACTGACTGGTCGGATACCGCTCCGCCTAGATCTTTGGCATTTACTTGGTATCCGCTCTCTAGTGGTTGTGCTTGCCCAGTTTCATAGACTCATGATTTGTCTCTGCAGGATCCGGAGGATGAAACCACGCTAATTGAATGCTATACTTGTATCGCCAGTACTCATGCACGAGACCCTCTGGCAATGTCTAATGCAGCTTACTATGTAGTTCGCTTTTCGTACGACAAGACCGAGGATATTCAGGTGCAGCTCTCGCGAGCAGACGGTGCGGGAAATAAGAAGAATTTGGCAATGGGCGCCAATAATTACACCAAAGATAACATAAAGCGTGCTGTACAAACTGCCTCCTTATCTCTGTTCGCGAATATCGTGCTAATGATCACTATTTCAGACTGTGGCGTGCCTACGGAACCTGGTAACAACTGTTCAACAAAATGAAAGGAATGCCCTCTCACTGTTACATCCTAGGTGCAACTTTCGCAGACTTTGAAACCATTGCCGGCCACAGAGCGCTACCTCCAAATGAAGTACTACTTCGCCTTGCCCAGTAATTTTCACGTGCTCATGTGCGTTGGCTTCAGACTTCTGTACTACGACAAGGTTACTCCTGCAGACTACGAGCCCAAGTACTTTAAGCAAGCCACCTGGGATGCTCCCTTTTCCTTTGACTCTTCCCCCGGTACACTTACGCTCTTTACTAGTAGCACTACATGAACTCACCTTTCTGTCTAGTGAAAATCAAAGTGGGAGAGATCGGAACTCCTTATCACACTTTGTCGATGCGATTGCAAACGGTACGATCAAGACGTGAGTCAGTTAATATCCAGCTTACTTATGTGGGACGAAATCAGACTATCGACCTGTTCGAAGATGAGGAATATACTAAAGATGAGAGCGTTCCCGACGTGCAACAGCAATCAGTCAACAAGAAGTACTCAGTCGAGAGCGATTCTGAAGATGAAGGTACGCCGCGCACTATGCTTTCTCTCGGGTATGTTGGCTTACCATGGTGGTAAGACCAAGATAAAGCCGAGGTCAACCTTGCCCCAGTCGAACAGGAACAGCAAGTGAATGTCAAAAATGAGCAGCTCTACCAAGCTATAAAAGATGCTGTGCTCAAGTGCGACAAAGCACACTTATCGCACATAAAAGCAAAGTTTCCTGCGCTAAGTGAGGATACTATCACCCGTACTGCTACCTTGCCCACTGATGAGAGTATCATCTCACTCTGTGTACGCAGAATTCTTTATGAGGCTTGTGGAAGACAAAGTACTGCAGCTGCAAAACGGGGAATACCGAGCTCATTCAACTCCTTCACCGAAGCTCCCTCCAGCTAAGTCTCCTCTTCCGGAGGATGTCTACAAGAGGTGCTGCACCCATTCACGTATATATGTATGGGAAACATCTTAATCAGTTCCCTGTTTAGAGCACTAAAGGCTCTTGTGTGTGAGGACTATATTACGCAAACCAAGTTGCGTTCATTGGTACGTACCGAGAGCTCTGGTGTGTTATTGATGAGCTGACATGCTCTGGGCCCAATGCCAGCTTCATATAAATGCCACGATGGCCAAGGTGCGTGTCTAAGAGCTCTGCGACCTGTGAACATCGTACTGACCAAATGGTCATAGGAATTGATGCAAAGGCTAGAACAAGAGGGCTACGTTGGACATGACTCTATGGGGAAGAAAGGTCCCTTGTACATCATCTCAGTCCCCTGCGTCTAGTTGCTTAATAGAGAATGGATATACGCGCAGGCCGCAAGGTGAATCATCTCAATCAAAGCGCTGAGCCCCGTCCAGTTAAGAACACCAGCTCTTCTGCCAATCCAGCAAGCCCGAAGGAGGTGGAGGAGGTAAAGGAAAAACTTACACCCAGTACTCTGAGCATGAAGCTGAACGTGCATCATCCCTTACAGAGGGGAAGAAGAACGGCTAAGAGGAAATTCTCCAACCTACTCACTCGCAAGAAGTTGAGGAACCTTGAACAAGCCGACTCACAAGATAATGAAGAATCTCCCACTGTTAAGTGCAGCGTCACCGCGGATCCGCTTGCCCAGAAGCGCCGCAAGCTTGCGCAGGAGGAGTGAATGGTCCAAGCCAAGACTGCCAGGGCAGATTTTTCGTTTTGTGTTTCAAAATGTACAACTGTTTGGAGTTTTTGCCCTAAAAGCGCGGGAAAAAATTCATTCGCCAAGCGTGATCGATCTCAACAATCATGTTGAGGCCAAAACCCACCAAAATCGAGCTCGGTCCTGAAGACCTCGAAGACTTCAAGGAAGCCCAGCGCAAGCAAGAGGAAGCGGCAGGAGATGGTGCCGTGCTCGTCTCAGGTCCTACGCGTTCGCCCACCGTCGCAGAACGAATTGGCTACTCCAAGCCTTCCAATACCAACCGAATCCACATTAATCGAGCAGATCGTGTCTGAGTAAATTCTACACACGCTACCCCGTCGCAGATTTCTTTTTCTTTAAATTAATTTGTAAATGTTATTCCAAGTGTTGAAAATTTCGTAAACTCTTTCAAACCGAACAAAACGCTGATCACAATTAATTTGACTGCAGTCGCGAAACCCGGCAACCAAGCCCTAACATCTTTTACCTCACACTAACCCGACCACCACGACGTTGACCACAGATGCACGACGGAGTGGTGGGCGGCTACCCATGGCGTCTGCTGTCCCTTCCTAACGCCCTTGTCCTTCTACTCGCTCTTTGGTGCAGTGTTGCTGCCGCAGAGCCTATTGGTACTCTATTCCTTTTTAATCAATTCAATATTATTTTATATTGTGGCAGGATATAAATATTGTGGGATGTATTTTAAATATTATTTGGTCTAAAAATGGCAATCATATCGGAGTTAAAGTTTGTCAGCTAACTCCAACGGTTTGCCTGCAGCTCTGTGCACTCAAGCGAAAAACTGCACTACTTATGGGACTATCGACGACGTGTTTCGTGCCGCCTTCCCCAACAGTATCATTACTTTGCAGGCAGGGAAGTACGCGAGCGAGGGCCAACTCACGATCACGAACAATGTCACACTTGCGTACGAAGAGCACTAAGATATGCCAGTGCGATGCACACATTGGCGCTGACACATGTGCTGATGTTTTTTGGAATGTAGGCTGAATGGAACCGTTACGATCTTGAACAACAACTCGTCCCTGTGGTTAACCATCGAGAGTGGGTTCAGCATTGTGAATGGAACGCTGGACATAACTTCAAGTACGACACCTCAAATGAATGTGGTATCTACCTCTCGTTCTGATGTGGACACCAAACGCTTTTTGTCACAGCCGGAGTGTTTGCCGTAAGGAATGGAGCTATGGTTGTACAGCAGGCCAACCTCATCCTTCGATGCAACAACTCAAGTTGCTATCCACTAAATCCTCAAGAAGAGAAACCACACTGCTAACGCTTTAATGGTTATCTCAGATTGTGGATCGCAATCAGCGATCCAAATGGAAAATGGAACAAGTTGGGTACAGAGCGGAAGCTTAGAATTGTATCCAGGATCGGAAGGAGGCGGTACGGATAGTACTCCACAACATGTCATCTTGCACTTGACTGACATGTTTCCGCTTTTGATTCAGGCCTCTTTATGCTGGGAAATGCGGTGTGGACACAAAATGGACCTTTCACAATCGAGGCATCAGGCAGTAGTAAGAACATCCTTATTACAAAACCGATCGCTACATGTTTAACGTCTCCTTGGGTTTGTTACCAGATGCCGTGGGTGTGTCTGTTAGCGGACTGTGGGAGAGCACAAACTCGGTTAACATCAATATAGTAAACGGCGGCAAGGGTACGATATCATTCATTGTTGGTAAAGATGTGTAGTTACTAAAAGCTTGCCATGTCTGCATTTCTAGGCGTCACTTCCATTACAGATGCGAAGTGGATCAGCTCAGGTGAAGTAACGTTAGATCTTGACGGTCAATCCACTGAAGGTAGGCCGCGCGTGGTAGCAATGATGATCAACAAATTAAGTTCTGATCATTACAAACTGGATAACAGGCATAGACTTTTGGGGCAATTGGACGCTGCAAGAGTCTGCTACCTTAAACATCACTGCAGTTGGGTTGACAGAGAGCGCTGGTGCGTATTCTAGAGCTACGGTGTCTGAGCTAGGATTTGTTCTCAATTCTTCCTTCTGTCAGCTATATTTCTCAGGGGTTACTGGGAACAACGAGGTACGATGAATCTCATTCTAGAGGGTAGAAGCAAAGGTATGTACTTGAAGTCCTGAGAGGAATCATCAACTTATAGTAGTTTTCTTGTGCTCTTGCAGGGCTTATCTTACTTAATCAGTGGGACCAGTATGGCTCTGTTACCGTGCATGGAGAAACGGAAACCCTCGGTGAGTTCTTCACTCCACATGTAGAATGCTCCTCTTTGTTAACTGACGACTCACACCTCGCAGGCATCAATTTATATGCACAAGACACAAATGTATATTGGAACCAGTATGGTGTCCTCAACTTGAACTTGAACGGATCAACGGGTACAAGTCGAATGAGTTCCTCGTGAATAATCGATTTCCTTCTAATGCTTCCCGTGTTTGCGAAGGC
Organism: Acanthamoeba royreba; assembly: GCA_000826365.1. Taxonomy (NCBI): domain Eukaryota; phylum Discosea; order Longamoebia; family Acanthamoebidae; genus Acanthamoeba; species Acanthamoeba royreba. The sequence continues at coordinate 43,027 of CDEZ01018044.1, read as the reverse complement.
GTTAGCTGCCAAAACAGCCCATATCTCCAGTGGGTCTCTACGGGCGCCATCAATATTGATGCAGTGGATGGCGCAATCGCTCTTGGTAAGTAGATTGAGACACCCTTTCTGTCTTCTCCCTGACTTGAATGATGAACCTGTCAGATGGTTGCACCAAGGCACCCTCACCATCAGCCTCGCCAACTTCCTTTAGCTCCAACTCCACCAATCTTCCAAACACACCTGGCCTTCAGATCCCCAACCTCAACTCTTCGGCAGTCGTCATTACACCAAAAGGTAGAGACTCAAATGAGACCTGCACATTAGTTATCTGTTCTCACTAAATCAACTGCTGTCCATAGATTCGAGCGGAAAGGAGCAAGGAACAGCAGCCATTGGCGTAAGCTTGGGCACCATTCGAAACAGTAACTCCTCGCGCGCAGCTGCTACGCGCAATGGTACTCTTCAGTTGCTCAGTTCTAGTGCTAGTTTGTAGAGTTCTCAACTCTTGCGTTGATGTTAGGCAAATGGAGTCAGGTTGAAAATACAACCATTGAAGCCGATCAGTCCTTTCTTTATGAATGCGATATCGACTTTGGAAGCAACAGTACCCAAACTACTACGCTAGGGATGCAGTTCTTCCTATTCTCCGCCACAAGAACCATTCATCTTGGCACTGATGACGACAATCAAACGGTGGCGTTCAAGGCACCACCCGCCTACGCCAAGCTCACTGTACGGCTGGATTCATGGCAATGGGAAACAGATCGACTGGACGAGCGAGCCGAAGTCGCCGTTGCCATCACACCCAGATTCACCAGCTTCCGAGAAGTGGCGTCACAAGAAGACTTTGTGCAGGAGTTCGAGCTGATTGGCCAAAACACCACTTATACAGGAAGCGCTTCCATGCGTCTTCGACTTGCCCTAGCAGTGGAGGCCGACGGTATATTGAAGAGTGCAAGGACTGGACGCAAGCCAGTTACCTTCCTTCTCGACCCGATGACTTAATCGGTCATTCTCTCTTTTGAGAGGTTCGACAGAAACCTTATCTACGATCCTGGTACGTGATCCTCATGTTCACTGGGCGGGATGCTCATCGCAGCGTACTGACCGCATCGTGTGTGCAGACGTTGGCGTGCTGCTCACGGGCCAGAGCGGAGGTTCCAGCAGTGACAATACGGGTCTGATTGTGGGTGTCGCCGTGGCGGTACCTCTAGCCGTCATCCTTGTGGTGTTGGTCATTGCAGGAGCCATCGGGTTGTCCTACTGGCGCAAGAGACGCTACATGAGCCCGGCGCAGGCTACTGCGATCAACTTCGAGGACGAACTGTGATGATGTTCCAAGATACCTCCATATTTATTTCAGCCATTTGGCAGTCAGTCTTTGGATATTCATGAAGATCCAACATGACATATGAAAATTCATGCCATCTACTTCCGTCCTCTTGTTGATGATATGAGGAGGATCTAGCTTATACGGATATTTTTATATTTATTTATTAATTAAGTGTGAAGTGCAAGCCACATTCAGTTCAACATAGAATCACTGGAGTGGACTTCGAAGAAAAAGAATGTGAAGAATGTGCAGAATCCTGGCAATATCTCCCCTCTGGCAGTTGGTCATTTCGACGCGAAGGGAACATCAAGACACCTTTCTTCTTAATTAAAGAAGAAAGGTGAGTGAAGGGAGTGAAGGGGTGTGCCAACAACAAGAAGAAGAACAAGCAAGTGAGTGAAAAAGAAAAGAGGATGGCCGAGAAGGAAGAAGCAGCGAAGAGCAAGGCGGAACACTACGAGCGACCTGAAGTGCTGGCCAAGCCTGCAGGCAAGCAGCTGGTGAAGGACGTGGACCGCCTCAAGGGAGCCGACCCGTACCACACGGAGAGCAAGGCGGACTTCACGGTGGAGGAGGTCGTCCTGGCCAACCGCTGTCACGGGTTCCACCTGGAGGGACTGAGTCAGGACTTGCCGCCCTTTGGCATGCACTACCTCCTCATCCACTTTGACATTCCCTTCATCGACGCGGGTCAGTACCGACTCAAGCTGCGCGGCCTCTTTGACAAGCACCTCGCGTTCTCCGTTGCGGAATTACGCAAGAAGCCGAGTGTCAGCATTCCAGTGACGATGGAGTGCGCGGGCAACGGGCGTGTCAACATGAAGAAGCGCTACTGGACTCACGTGCCGTGGAAGAACGGCGCGGTGGGGACGGCGGTGTGGACGGGCGTGCGGCTGCGGGACATCCTGGCCGAAGCCGGCCTGCAGAACACAGCGGTGGAGCTCCTATTCACTGGATTGGACAAGGGATTGCAGGGCAGCGAGATGCAGTACTACCAGCGCTCACTCACCATCGCCGACGCCACGAGGGAGGAGGTACATGAGACCGCACAAGCAGCAGTAGAAGACACCACGGTAGTGAATAGGAGTTAACAACCGTCGTGATGATCGCTGTGCATTTTGCAGGTCATTCTCGCGTATGATATGAACGGCATGCCGCTGCTCCCTCAACACGGCGCGCCGCTGAGGCTGATCGTGCCCGGATGGTACGGCATGACCAACGTCAAGTGGCTGGATTCGATCGAGGCCGTGTCCGTTCCCTTCGACGGGTATCAGATGAAGGCGTACACCTTCACCCGCTATCCCGGTATTCGTTCCACCTTGATTATAATCGGACATAATTGATTCCTCATCCTGAATCACCACTACCCGATCCTCCAGGCGATCCTCAGGCTGTACGCATGCGCCATCTGAAGGTGCGATCGCTGATGGTCCCTCCGGGCGTACCCGACTTCTTCACCCGCGTCAGGCTCGTTGAAGAAGGTGAGTATGAAGATGCTGATGCTCTCCCTGAGTGATGACTCACTAGGACTGAACCAGGTGACGTACCGTTGCGTGGACGCGCTTGGGCCGGACCTCTTGCCGTCAAGAAGGTGCTCGTGAGCACCAACGGAGGAGAGACGTGGGACGAGGCCACTCTGGCCCGCAAGCCGCTCGGCCAGTTCGCCTGGACCAGTTGGACGTACGTCTGGAAGAATGCCCAAGTGGGTAAGTACTTCCTTAGGACCAAGGCGATCGACAGCGAGGGCAACGTGCAGGACGAGACCGAAGTGTGGAACTACTACGCGATGGGTGCCACCGTGCCTCAGTCAGTCCCCGTGCTGGTCGTGAGCAAGGACGAATGGCGCATCACCGGCAAATCCCTTCATAACGCGCCACCCATTCCCAACAAGTTCTGAGAGTCATCCACCTCAGTACCTACCTACCTCAGTGCCTACCTCCCTAGTACCTACCTAGAGTTATCTAATTCTGCTATACTTCAGTGAGTACTCAGGTTTGTGTGTGGTCACACTCAATACAGCACTGGTTCAGAAAGGCCAACTTCTGGTTAGTGGTGGTTGAAGTATTGATGTTCGAGCTCACAAGTCTTGACACACTGAAGCTGGGATAGCACATAAGAACGCCGCCCAGTTATGCACCCTGCAGGCTGGCATTGAAGCCCTTGGCGCAGCGTTTGCAGTGGAAGTTGGTGCACCCGCGTCGAGAACACAGCCGCCGAGGTGGACACGGCTAACAGGAGTCTGGGCGTAGGTCAAGACAACAGAGGAGGGCCTGCCGTGAAGAACAAACGCCACCTTGTCGTTCTGCTGGCACGCGGGACACGTAGGTCGTGGCTTGGCCTCGTAGATCCTTTCCGCGTTGATATGGGTCTCGACGCGCTTGGCGCGAAGAGCAGTGATCCCGCGCATATCGTGGATATTCTACGCCACTGAGTCCTAAAGTGCGAACTACGAGGGTCTCATCTCATGGTATGGTTGCATTCATTCAAGATAACAGCTACTGCTTCACCCACTTAAGAACATCAAAACAAATCAATATCTCTAGAGCTCTGAATGGCTCATTGCTGCTTGCAAGCGTCCTTGCCCTCTTTCTTGTCCTCTGGCGCACCAGGACGTTGGTTGGTCGGGCCGTATGGTGTGGCAGGCATACGAGTGGCAGGAGGACCACCAGGCATCATCGGAGGAAACATGGTGGGAGGTGCCGCCATTCGAGTCGGTGGTGCTCCGAAGCCAAAAGGAGGCGCAGCTGCCGTCCTCATGCTCGGGACCGCGGGAGACGCTGCCATCGAAGAAATCCTAGGAGCCGCCATTCGAGTTGGTGGTGCTCCGAAGCCGAGGGCAGGGGAGGGAAGCGCCGTCCTCACGATCGGGACAGGGGAAGGGTGTGCCATCCTCATGATCGGGGCAGTAGGAGACGCTGCGATCGGAGCAGGGGGTGCCGCCATTCGAGTTGGCGGCGCTGCCAAGCCGATGGGAAACGCGGGATAAGGTGATGATCTCGCTGGGAAGGGGGCCATCATCTTCATCGGAATTGGAGGTGCTGTAAGAGCATGACGTTAGTGATTCACTGCGATTCACAAACTTCGGAGAAGGTCAAGTACGTTGCGGATGGGTAACAGGATCAGGAGGATTGTAAGGGCCATAAAAGAAGTGCGTGTTGAACGGGCTGGTCATCTGTGACCAGCCTCTGAGCCTGGACTCCTGATGCTTTCCACACATTTCCATGTAAAACTGGCGCCAGCCTCTCTGCAGTGCAGCATATACGCGGCGCACCTGTGAGAACAATCTTCTCTCATCATCAATGGAGCAAAGAGAGAAAGAGTGTACGGTGTCATGTGGCTCGCGATTAAACCAGTGTCTCTTGGCCTCGATCTGCCATCGCGACGAGTTTTCGACAAGTTCATGCATTGCTTGTGAGGCCAACCTCATGTGACACAGATCCCGAGGACCTAACATGTCAACCACCATTTGTTGCAGTTCCACTGGCAGCGCAAGGAACTCCGTAAAAGTCTGCACATCCCCATCATTCAGTCAGTCCTGTTGCAGAAGAACAATGTCACTGATTGCCAAGGGGTACCTCAAGATGACTTTCATGATAGTTGCACCACACGATCAAGTTGTATCGCTCACCAAGTTCGATTGGATTGGATTCATGCAGCAATTTGCCACTGTGCACAATGGCTTGCCCTGTACCGCACACAGGTCAATCATTCAATAGGACAGCGGACTGAGGGAGGGTACCTGGTTTCTGCTGCAGCTCAATCTTTGTGCCCGTTTCGTCTGTGATCACAAGTTCACCACCTGCGGTAGTATTTCTCAAGCAGATGTTGATGGTTACATCTATAGAGTAAGTCTTGGTGAGACTTGTTCAAATGCATGAGCAGAATGGGACTGGTACCAGAGTTGTCAACATGTGGGAAGTGACCTTGTGCTCCTGAGCCAATGATATAGGATACGACGTGAGCATACGTGGGTTCCAACCATCTGTACTTCTTGGTTTTGTTCTTCGCATCTCCAGCACTCATGTATGCCAAACCAATTGGTTCAATCATCTGTTGCGATTGTACGTGAGTGTTGTTGGCCAATTGGACATTGCTTCATGCCAATCTCATTTCAGTTGGCACCTGTTTGACGAGAGCTGCGATGAACGCTTTGGTGTGAGGATAGTTGTTGAAGATGACTCCCTCTAGACCTGGCTGTAACATTGTGAGTTTTGATTGAAGTCGATCATAAAAGCTGATTGCGCCCAATATAAGGCCGTTTTGCATGGTGAATGTATCATAGGTATGAAGACGCAGAGCCTCCTGCAAATCATTATCACATTCATGGTGCGTAAGCACACGAACTTGCTTGAAAGGAAGGAGAGGCATGTACAGCAATCATGTCATTAGCCCACTGTTGATTGACACAGTCGAAAGTGAAAACACCTGGCGCTTGCTGCTTGATCAGTGATACGACGCCTTTCCCTTCATCCTGGCATAATAAGGCACAATCATGCACGAACATCTCTTGTTTAGATTATGTTGCCTGCACCATTGTGCTGCTGCAAAATACCTGATGACTTTGGAGGAGGGCTTGACGAAGGGAGCCATGGGCTGCCTTCTCCGCCACGTTTGCACAATCCATCACGCCTATCTCAACTGCACATTGATTGTTGCGTGAGAGCTGGACCAAAGAATCAACACACGTGTGTGAAGTGATGTACATACAAGGCAATGGACCGCGGCACAGGAGTTTAAATGTTTGCATGACCAGTCTGTCCTTTTCTGACTCCAACTCTCGCGCCTCAACCTCAAGCACAGGGTCCAGTGAATCAGTTCCCCCCACATGCATCCAATCCTTGAGGCGCGCCATTGACTCTTGGGTGCTTCCTTCTTTATGGATCGTTGTCAGAGCTGCGAGCCAGCGCTCAGCGTAGAAACTACGATCCAGTTTCCATCTCTGTCCCGATCAATGTACATGCGCCACACACACGCATGTGTCAGCAAGAAGGCATGACTGGCAACTATGTCTGTGAGTCTGTCCCGATCTCTCCACTTCATCCATCAGTCCCTCACACTCTTCTTGGCAGCGTCGACAACGCGATGGTGATGGCGTCGTCATTCTCGCCATTCCACTCCTTTATCAGACAAAGGACAACATACCTTTGGTTCTATGTTGTTGACCTCCTGCACAACACTCTCCTGTTCACCACAAGAAACAAGAAATAAATTTCTGAATTCTGAAACAGTTTCATATTTTTCCAAAATAGGTGGAAATGAAAAAATACATTTATTGGACAAAAAGAAAAAAAAAGACAAATGTGTCCGAACCATTTGGCGCACGGCTTCTACAAGTCGCCGAAGGGAGGCGCGTTGCTGCTCGGCCCAGTTCCGTACACGCTTGGCCAGAGGTGTTGACAAATCTCTGTAGGCCCACATGATGTGTACCGTATAATATGATTAAAAAAGATTTCTTTAGTTTTCAGTGCCCCGACACAGCCAACATGACCTGGAGGGCCAATGGGAAAAATCAGAGGATAATATTTTCTGTTTATTCTTCTCCAAAGAAAAGATCTGAGAAAAACGGCAAAGCGAAAGAGGAAATAAGAAAAGAAAATAAAAGGAAAAGCCTAGGAGGAATTCTGTGTCTACAAGTTTGTTGAAGGAGACACGCAGCCTTCACCTGATGGTGAAAGAGGTCATGCACAGTGGTCTGAGCTGCTACAGGCTGGCGTTGGTGTGGCAGGCGTCAACTCGCTCATCGAAGCGCTGGCACGCAATGGCCAGCTGGACGAGGCCGAACATGCTCTTGATGCCATGGTGCCTGTTCACAGAGTGATGCCCACGGCCAAGAGCTTCAACACACTGTTGAGCTTCTGTCTCAAGGAGAGAGATCTGGTTAGGACCAAGCGAGTCGTGACCAAGATGCGCGAAGCTGGTGTCGACGGATGCCGATGCCATCACGAGAGGCATGATGGACGACCTGCTGCGCCTCGAACACAACAACTAGCGAGGCCAGGAAACGGTGACATAAGGCACTCTCTTGGCCAAGACCAACAGCTGCATTCAATGCAGGTGTGAGGATATTCGCTTATCCTTCCTGCACAATGATTCACCAGTTCAAGCTTTCTGGTGTATAGCGGAAGTTGACAGTTTTCTTCGTGCCCGTTTCTTGCCCGATCTTTACTTCCGTTTTAACTCCTATTTCAAATACAGAGGCGGTTGACCGGTCGAACAAACAAACCAACCATGTCCTCCACGCCACCACGCGTCACTGGCGAACAGTCGGGACCCGCGAGGATGTACCAGTGCCAGGCGCAGGCCTATCAAGCCTCCCGTAACTACGCTCCGACAGTGACCGACAGCACGCCCGCCACGCCTCCCTCCTTCACCCCGGCAGACGTCGCCGCGGCGTCCGCCCGTAAGCGCGAGGTCGTCACGAACCTTCCGCGTTCCTGCGCGCACTGCGGCGTGAGCTGGGCCGACACGCCGGCCAAGACGACCTTCAACGAAATGTCCGATGGCACTGTGATCGCCTACTGTCGCGCTCCGGGCGGCTGCAGCCGTTCGCGAGTGCTGTTCGTACAGCCGGACCTGCGCGTGCCTTGCTACGAACAGGTGTGCGTCTTCGAAGCCGTCCCGAATGATCCTCATCTCTCTGATCCCATCGCGGTTTTACACGGATTCACCCATGGCGACGTGATGTGCACCAAGTGCAGGAAGACCTGGAGCCAACATACCCACGACTACGACACCAATGGCTGGCGCATCGCGCGGCACACCCAGCAGAGTCTGCCTGATGACTGGCCCATCTGGCAGCNCCCGCCACTGGAACCTGGACTATACGGGGCACATCGTCCTCGTAAAAGATCAATAAAATACCCTTGCTTTATTATGTAAAAGAACAAAAAAATATTTTTAAACCCCACATATCTTTAATTCCACCGCTTCCAGCCAATTGTGATCTAGTTATAAAATCTTAATTTTCCACTAGTTTTCGCTAGTCTTCCCAACTCGTTAAATTGTCTTAGAAAAGGAAATCAGAGCGAGGCAAACCACCGATTGGCCTGTTCGCCACCAACCACCCTCCAGCATGAGTTGCGGCACTTTCAGTTGAATTCCAGCCTGCCGAAAATCAGCGAGGCCAAGCCTTTATGAAGGAAGACCATCAGTGATGTCTCTTTCACATCAACACCAACACTAACAGTAACATCAACCACATACAACCATCAAGCCATGGCTTCATCATCATCCTCTTCATCATCATCGGCAGCTGACGCTCGACTTGCTCAATTGGATGACTACAGGCTGCTCGGTTCCTCTGGCCTCCGCGTGTCGCCGCTCTGCCTTGGAACGATGACCTTTGGAACGGAATGGGTAACGTGGCCTTGTAGTCACCTTTATGATGATGATGATGATGATGATGATGATGTGCATGATGATGATGATGATGATGATGTGCATGATG
>CDEZ01018044.1:0-34260 GCA_000826365.1 Acanthamoeba royreba | reverse complement strand
GATGTGCATGATGATGATGATGATGATGATGATGATGATGATGATGATGATGATGATGATGATGCTGAACTGATTGCTGGATGAGACAGGAGGTGGGAACCAACTTTGAGGAGAGCAAGCGGATATTCGACTACTATGTTGAGAAGGGCGGCAACTTCATCGGTATGTCTTACCTCAATCTTGAGTATTGAACTGCTAGGCAGTGTGGTTAACGTAGATGATGCTTGACACAGACACGGCCAATGTCTACGCCGATGGGACAAGTGAGCGGTATGTGGGTGAGCTCGTGAACCCCATCCGCAGCCAGATGGTGGTCGCCACCAAGTTCACCTGCAATCCTCCTCTAGGGACTATGTCTCGTGAGCAGGTACAACGTCAGGCCTACCATAGTGCCTTGGTGGTCTCTTGTATGATGGAGATTCTTGATGATCTGATATCAAGTGGTGATGTTCAGTCCACTCAACGGGAGCTGAATTCCAAGAATGCCAACTTTGGCGGCAGCCACCGTAAGGCCCTAGTGCAGAATGTTGATGAGTCCCTCAAGCGCATGAAGCTGGACTACATTGACCTCCTTTACGTCCACATTTGGGATAGGCGTACCCCCGTCGAGGAAACCATCAGGTTTGTAGCATTTCTCCCTCTCTCTCGTTCTTGCTGCTCAACATCTTCATGCGTGTGTCCTGAATCACATAGAGCTCTGGATGATGTAGTGAGGAGTGGAAAGGTATTGTACGTTGCGGTCAGCGACACGCCGTCTTGGGTGATCACGCGTGCCAACACCATCGCGGAGCTTCGTGGCTGGAGGTACGCGAAGAATCCAGCATGTGCTCTCGCATTCCTCGCGTTACACTGACCATCAACCTGATCACGTGACATGATTCATCCAGTCCGTACATCGGGCTGCAGACGAGGTACAATCTGCTCGATCGCTCGCTGGAGTGGGAACTTGGCCCCATGGCCCAGGCACTTGACCTCGGGATCATTCCTTGGGGAGCCGTAGCAGAGGGATTCCTTACTGGCAAGGTAACATACTCACTGTGAGAAGGAGGAAGGCCAGTTACATAAGTCTGAGTACATGATGTCTCTACAACAGCACAAGAGAGGACAAACCGCAGAGCACAAGCGAGGTGCTTTCCTGGAGACGCATCTTGCTGATGAACGTAACTGGAAGATTCTTGATGAGGTACATTGAAATCTGACCATGACGATGCGCACCTGGCTCTAAGTCACCATTGTTCGTCTTTTCAGGTTCTTGCTGTAGCGGATGAAGTGGGAAGACCAGCCGCTCAGGTGGCGATCAACTGGCTTGCCCAGAAGCCAGGTATGTACTCCACTAGCTCCTCTTCGCGGTGCTTGTATCTGTGCTGATCAGTGATGATGGGCAGGTGTTACGAGTCCCCTGCTTGGCGCTCGTACGCTGGATCAACTCAAGGAGAACATCGCTGCGCTTGACTTCAAGCTCACGCCAGACCAGATGTACCGCCTCGACCAAGTCAGCGAGAGACCCCTGAATGAGCAGCCGTTCCCCAGAAACACTAAAGATACCGAGTGGACTGTCGGAGCGACTAAGGTTGCCACCAGGTATGCCATCTGAGCGGGGGCTGCCGAACTCAAGTTTGCATCGCGTGTAACGAGAAGAGTATTGAAGAACTTTAATGTTCATCTGGTTTGGTTACCATACATCACATGTGAGCGCACATCAATCAAAGGTGTGCCTGCTGTCGCGCAGGCAATAAGGAACCAGAAGGGGATAGATGGTCCTGAATGATGATGTCACTGGCTTTCTCGCCGATCATGATGGCGGGCGCGTTCGTGTTGCCCGAAATGATCTCTGGGCAAATGCTAAGATCGGCCACACGCAATCCTTTGAGTCCATGCACCTGAAGATGATCATAAGGCGCATTGGTAACCAACATTCAACCAGGCCAGAAGAGATAAGGGAGACTAACCCTCAAGTGGGTATCCACAACAGTGGTCTTGTCTTGAATGGGGCCCATGCGAGTCGTGCCAGTCGGGTGATACACAGTGATAGCGTTCTTGCAAACATACGCACGGATGTACTCATCACTGTTGGGATCTGGGTACTTCTTCAAGATTGTCTTGTCGTAGCTTTCCTTGCCTCTGCGCATGAGTGTCAGCATGGCTATCACTCCGAGAAGATCATCGAGAATGTGCAACGAACCTAATACCATCAAAGACAGGAGAGGCCACGATCTTACGTGCGAGCTTGATTCCCTCCATGAGCAACTGCAAACGAAGTTGAGCTTAGCAACAGCATCATTAGAGTTGAGATAAGGGCTAAGATGTGACATACCTGTATGTCTTCTTCGTGAGTGAGGTAATTGGGATGAATGCGCGGAGGGTCGAAGGGGTTGTTCGAACGAAGCTGAATGCTTCCTCGGCTCTTGGGATGCAGCAGCGTTGGGAGGAGCGAGAACCTGGTTCACATCAAGGTTTGGGTCGTGTTCGACTCTGTTACTATCCAGCCACGAGTAAGAACATACCCATAAGTAGAGATATCATAATCATTGACGTCAAGGCCGAAGAGATTCTTGATCTTCTCCGCGTCAGCTGCTGAAATCCCCGAATTGAGGCAGTGGATTTGCAGATCAGGAATAGGCTGTATACAGACAACACACACTCAGAGCGAGCTCAGCGGAAGATGTAGGGGCAAGTGGATCCCAACGCACATCGGGAAGATGGCATTTATCAGTGCGGATGAAGGCCATCGATTCGAGACCCTGTGAAGTGAAGGGACCCTTCTTGAAGAGCAGATACTTCATCAGATTGGAGACGTTCTGTATTACCACCGCATCCATCGTCACCGGCTTGAGAGCGAAGAAGCCGAGCGGAACAAACATGTGATCCTGCATTTGTTGGCCCACGTAGGGCATGTCCCTGTGGATGTTGACAACAAGACATTCGTCACTCGATGTTCTTCATGATGACTCATTCATCATGCGTACCGTATGAGGGGAATGTTGAACTCACGCAGGTGTTGCTTGGGCCCAACACCGCTAAGCATGAGCAGGTGAGGAGTCGAGACTGTGCCGCACGAAAGAACAACTTCTTTGGCAGCATAGGCCACATGGAACTGCTTGAAGTTTTCGCTCTGCAACTTGTATTCCACACCTTAAGGGAGTGTCGTTCAGCATCATCCGATCACGCAAGATTCAATTGTAGCGCAAGAGGCACGCACCTACGGCGCGCGTGTGATCGATGTCAAACAAGACACGGGTAGCATGAGCTCCGACCAACACGGTCAAGTTGGGACGCTTGCGAACTTCAGGTTTCAGGAACGCATACGCTGTGGTGCATCGCCGTCCATTCTCTAGGCCGAGCAAATGATTCAGCAACTCAGAGCCAAATCAAATGAACTCGAGAGACGGTTTACCAATCGTCATCTGAGCGTGTCCAACGCCCAACTGGCTTTCGCCGTTGTAGTCAGCATTGTAAGGAATCCCCACGCTCTGGGCAGCAGCGATGAATGTGCTGCGTGTTGGGAGTCACTCCTATCGTTAGTGCTTTGATCAACACAAAACATCATCAGGCTTTGCTTGCTCACCTGGTGATGGTGTTGGGGACTTGCACGTCGCTGACCACAAGTGGTCCGCCAGTGCCTTGGAATCTCTCGTCCAGCTTGGCGGTCGTGTTCCAGAACTCAACCACTCTGCCATGCGTGCGGATGAGTTGTCTGCGTTTTCAACTGAACAAAGCGGACCAATTCTGTTCACACCTTTTCTGTGATTTGATGAAGTAAGGGAGCACTTCCTCGTAGGACCAGCCATGGCAGCCATACTCTTTCGCCCACAGATCAAAGTCTTACCAGAGATGATCGACAGAATGTTGTTGTCAGACTGCGCGTCAACAACTGCTGATGACTCATTCATGCATACCTCCAGGATTGCCGCGCACGTACAGCATATAGTTCAAAGAGCTGCAACCGCCCATTCTGCACGCATAAGCAGGCGATCAGAAAGCACACCTCAACTCAGGGCCCTATTTGTCAGGAGACACTCACACTTTGCCGCGCGGCCACCTGTGAACTCGTCCGCACGTGGCATCGTGGACCTCTGTCTGGAAAGCCCAGTCGACGTTGGTCTTCTGAAGCAGCATCGCCGCAATTGGGACAGCAATGTTCTTCTCCGTGATCTCCTCTGTGTATCCAAACACAAACAGGTTGTTTGCACAGTTAAAGTTAGATACAACTACATCTCCTCTGTCATCTTCATCCTCATCCTTATCTTCATCATCATCATCACGATCATCATCATCATCTTTTCCATGTTATCTTTTGCATCAGCATCATCATCATGATCATCTTCATGTCGATGGACATACCTTGGCCAGCCTCGATGAGCAGCACTCGCACGCTGGGATCCTCAGACAGCCGCGACGCCAGCACGCAGCCGGCGCTGCCGCCGCCAACCACAACAAAGTCGAAGGTACGTCGCGACGGCTGCTGCGTCGTCACACCCGCCTGTCCACAAATAATTTAAATTTTTCGCTAAACTCAAATTTAAATTGATAAAAATAAAATCAAAATCAAAATATTCAAAATTATTGTCTTGATAAAAATGACAATAAATAAATAAATAAAAATAGGATATACCGTAAGGAGGCGGCGACGGCGGATGAGAGCGACAAGTGCTGCTGCGATGGAGACCGAGGAGAGGGCAACGATGAGGCCCAGGCCGCGACGGAAGGCGCCGCGGTAGCGCCCGCCCAGTACGCTGACCAAGATGGCGTCGCACGCGTCCACCACCACCCCACCCATGGTCAGCAGCCTCATGAAGAACCGGGCTGCACCAACAGAACTCATCTTGAAGAATCAATGAGCGTGTGTTGTGTCTCGCTCTTGTTGTGGGTAAACTTGTTGACGCCTTTTTCCTCTGCCCGTGTTGATTGGTTAGGAAAATGGAGTAATTTTCCGAATAACAGGCCAATCCGTCTTCGTCCCTTGGCAAACTTGGCGATTGGTGCAAATGTCCCGTCGGTAAGTAATTCTTCAAATTCCCGCTTCAGGAATGTCTTGCATTCTTATAAGGGAATGTCATGAATGTTTGGTAATTTTTTCCTGAATTGTTTCTTGTTCCTTCTTGATAATTGGCATTGCAGTACAGAGAACTCGTTTGCACCAATTTGTCTCTACTTGCCATGGGTACGTGTTTTTTTTTTTTTTAATCTTTCATCCGCTGTTGGTGGAAACGTTCGGGAGAAAAACATGTACCTTCATGGATTAATCTGTGTTGTGTGCAGAGGAGAGCAAGGTGTACATGTTCGGCTGCCCACGAAGTACTTTCTCCTTTTTTATTTTCGGATTTATTATTTTATTATTTATTTATTTATTTATTTTACTAATTGATGTGCAGGCACTCATGAGCCGGCTCAACCCGTCCCAAAACTGGTAATTAATTCGTTCTTTTATTTTTTATTTTTTAGACGAATTTTGTTATCCAAACTTCAACCAATTTATCTAAAAAGGCAAAAATGATAATTAATTGCAAATGAATGCCAACAATGAATTTTACATAAAATGATATTGCAGATCGAGACACTGCCGGGAAAGCAACGCATCAAGCAGCTCTCTGCAGGCTTGTATCAAACGTGGGCCGTTCTTGGTGCGACTAAGACTTTGAAGTTGATCATGCCTTTGTTAACGGCCTTGATTGGGAATTGCAGAGAATGGTGAGTGTCGTGTGTGGGCGGCCAACACTCCGCTTGCAGGCGTGCTGCACACCTTGAGGACCCGAACAGCCGTGCAGGTGTCCTGTGGCCAGAGACATCACTCGGCCATCCTGCTCAAATCAGGCGAGGTACGCAACAATGTGATCTAGAGAAGCTTCCATTGTTGCCGCATGTAGAGCTGATCCATTCATCATCCGCCTACACAGGTGATGTTTCACACCGATAACAAACTGATCCAGATCTTTCTGCCGAGCGAAGATGTGCCGGCACCACGGGTCAAGCAGGTACGGGGTGTTTTCATTTCGCTCTCGGGTTTTCTGGATAACTGAGGCAAGGTGGTTCGCTAGATTGCCTGCTCAGATGATCACATGTTGCTGTTGCTCGAAGACGGAACAGGTACGCTGAATCGTGAGCATTATTTGTTGACCAGTTCATGATTAACTTACAACTGCGTGCACATCCAGTGTACCAGAGCCAGCAGATGCAACCGCCAAGTCTGGAATCCATGGACAATTGGCGACAGCTGAGTTTCGATGGCAAACAGGTGGTCAATATTGCTGTTGGACAAATGTATTCTGGTAAGATGATGCTCTGGCGAAGCTTAACCTTGCAAGTGGACGATGGCTCATCATGCACGCGCAGCTGCCGTAACGAATGATGGTGGCTTGTGGACCTGGGGAATCGGTCCTCTCGGCCATTCAATTAACGTGAAACAGGTAAAACGGTCTCGTCTGCCACTACTACCTGATGACGCCAACTCACCTCTTCCATGCCACTATCATTGCAGGATCCTGGCCAAGTCGAAGCGTTAAAGGGGAAAAAGGTGGCTTCCGTTGCATGCGGATCCTTTCACATGGCCTGCGTCAGTGACAGTGGCGAGCTGTACACATGGGGTTCCTCCGTTTGGAATCAGCTCGGTATCCAACCTTTACTCCTTTCCTCCTGCTTTTGATCTGACTCTTATGCCATCCTCTAGGACATGGTGATCGCAAGAACACGACAGAACCTCGACGCACGACAGCGCTGGAAGGAAAAAGAGTAATTGAAGTCTCATGCGGTGCCTATCACACAGCTGTGCGAACTGATGCTGGTCGAGTGTTCACCTTTGGAGGAGGCTCACAGGGCGCGCTAGGTATACACCTTTCGTTCTTAACACTCGGAAGATTGTCGCTCAAATGCATTCGATAGGTCATGGCGACACACAGGATCAAGAAATCCCTCGCCTGGTGGACAGCCTTGTGTCTCGCTATGTGCAACACGTAGCGTGCGGCTGGTATCATACGGTGGTCGTTGTGGGCATGGATCCCAACATATCTCTTCTACGGTACAGCCAAACAGAGGAATTTGATGTGTCATCAGCTCACATTTGTTTGTCATGTTACGTGTTCATCAGACAAGACATGGAGAAGCTGCTCTTGGAGAGTTCCGACTTCACCGATATCAACGTACACTGCGCTCAAGAGCCATCCAAACCCCCATTTCGGTGCCACAAGGTAGAATGATCAATGGCAATGATATGATGTTTTGAATGATCATAACAAGGACGATCTCTCTTTCAGGTCGTGCTCTCCGCCCGTTGCGCGAAGTTGGCCAAGATCATCGACGAAGACCTCACTCGCACAGATTTGTACATTGATGGCATGGACTATGCCACATTCAGCCAGTTCCTCTACTTTCTCTATACAGACACGACCAAAGCCGACATTGACATCGGTATAGTAATCTGTGACGCTCTTGCCAGATGGAAAGACTTATCCACTCACTCGCAAATTCTGTGCCCAGACCTGCTGTTGAATCTGTTGTCAGTCGGAATCGAGTATAGCCTGCCGATTCTGCAGCGACGGTACCCAAATCATGTTCAGCTGAATCAACAAGAGTGCTGTCAAGCTGATTCCCTCATGATGCGCAGATGTCGGGATCTGTTTCAGGATGAGCTCGACCTGGCCAATGTACTGGAGAGATGGAAGAGGGTACACGAATGTACTGCACTTTTAGAACACAGCGAGCCGGAAACGAGGGAACACAGGGCTCATGTTCTCGAATCCCTCAAGGGCATGGCTGTTCTTCACATCATGAGCGAGAGTTCGAATCTGAATTCTCTCGATATGACACAATCGGAGACTTTGGCATTCGTTGCCAAACATGAACCCGCACTAGCCTCGGCCATTGTGTCGCATATCGGAGGATCAGCGACAGCAAAACTTTTGAACCGCACGGCCGAGACTGAAGAGAAGGTAGAAGAGAAAGCTACCTCCGACACTGAGGAACAAGAAAAGCAAGCGACGCCAACAGCTTCAACAGAACCTGCAGCAGAACCGGTTGAAGGAAATGCGGAAGAGCGGAAGGAAGAAGAGCAAGAGGAGGCAAATAAGGCTATCGAAGCCACGAACAAGACTCTGTTCACAGAAACCAGGGATGAGAAATCGGAAACGAAGCCCTTGGCGTATCTGGATGATGTTCAGTACACCTTCAATCAAGACTTGCACAAATTCATCAAGAATAGCAAGTTCGCCGACGTCTCGTTTACCGTCGAGGGAGAGGTTATCCCCGCGCACAAGGTTAATAGCATTCCTTTGACTGCAAGCGAAGCTCTCTTACTCGACTCCGTGTTTTCTTCGCGCCTCTGCAGGCTATCTTGTGCGTTCGCAGTGAGCACTTCAGGGCGATGTTCTCATCAGGCATGAAGGAATCACAGGTACACTTACGCGTCTTGCCTTACGAATAACGCCAACTTCAGCCACTTAACTTTGTTCGCCAGGCAAACACGATTGATATGCAGGACATCTCTCTGCCCGTATTTCTTGCTCTGTTAACTTATATCTACTCAGGGGCAACTGAAATCACAGGTTAGTCCTTAATTGTTAGATTCTTGTTTTGTCTTAGATATGCGCTCACTCTTCGTGATGAGCAGAGGACAACGTGGTGGAACTCTTGATGGTGGCCAATCAGTACACTCTCACCCATCTGCAAGAGCAGTGCGAGTGCTACGTTGAAAAGGGAATCTTCAACGATAATGCTGCCTATATCCTCGGTACCTACAAAGTCCCCAGATTAAGTTGGTCCATGTGCAGCGCTCAAACCAGGGGCTGTTGGCTGCAGAAATGGCTCACCGATATCAAACTCATCACCTGCGTACAATTGCCATGAACTACATGCTCAAGCAGGTTCCACTCTCCTCGCTGCAGTTTTTCTCCACGAGACCGACCGCTCATTAGTGATGGATAATCCTAGAGGGATCATGTAGTTCGCACGGAAGGCTTCCAAGAGCTCTCACCGGAACTCTTGCAGGAATTCAAGCAGAACGGTACCTTGCAACATTGCTTGCAACACAAGAGAGGAGTACGTCACTTAACACTGATGGATTTCTTCACAGTTGCTTGTGCGAAAAAGTGCACGATCAGTGGTGCTGGGGCGCAAAGGGCCTACGAGGGTGAGACTGCTTTCTTCAAAATCGAGGTACATGATCAAGACCAATCCATCATAAGATCAATCAGGAGTGTTTTGACTCGAGGACGTGCACAGGCTTACGATGAGTTTGGCAATACTTGCTCTCGAGGAGGCGACAACTTCAAGGTAAAGATTCTTGAGGAGACGCCAGCAGAGCGAGTCACACGAAAGGCCCGTCAGGCAGCGCAAGCATTGGAGGCGAAGGCAAAGCAAGAGGCAGCCGCTGCAGCCAAAACAGCAGCGACTTGTGACGATACCAAAGCGGAGGAGGGTCAGCCAAAGGAGACCGGAACTGATGGAGAAAGTACAGGCGAGCTCAACGAAAAGAAGAAAGAGAAAGAAAAGAGAGCGAATGAAGCCGATCAGAAGGGCAAAGCTGTTGAGGAAGGAGAGAAGAGGAAGGAAGATATCATAGCGGATGAAGATAGCGATGATGAGTGCCTTCCTCAGGGCGCAGATCCTTATGACGACGCGGAACGACAATGGTTTGAGAGCAACGAGGACGAATTCTGGATATGTGAGAAGTGCACACTTCTTAACTGCAAGGTACATCTCTCGGTAATCATAGAGAATCATTGCAGCTTAACAATTCCGTGTCGGCTTGCAGGCTTTACTCTGTGCAGCGTGCGATGCCGATAGGCCGATCATCACCAAATCGGGGTCTTCCCGCTGGATCAAAGCTCTCCATTTATTGGGCAACAATGACGGCGCCTATCTGGTACGATCCTTGTTGGAATTGGGTATTACGTGTACGTCTAGCCTCATCTGTTAACACGACCACTCGTGCGGTATCTTGCAGGTGAGCTATGTACCTATTCGTCCTGGCCGTTACTCCATTCATGTCTCTCTGGGCGATGAACCCATCGCGCAATCCCCATTCTTTTTGCGAGTTGAACCAGGTACGGACACCGCTTGATCAACCTTCGATCGAAAATGACTTATTTGACGCGCGTCTGCAGCTTACGTAGCTACCAAGTGCACCGCTACCGGTGAAGGCATCAAACGAGCTGAGATCTACAATGAGTCCACCTTCACCATTCAAGCGCGTGATGCCTGGGGTCGTCCTATACGGTCGGGTGGCAAATGGTTTATGGTTCGCATTACCACGGAGGTAAGCCTGCATCCCAACAAGAATCTTGCAAGCTTGTTCATACTTACATCGAGTGACGACAGGAAGAGGATTCATTCCTTCATATGGACTGGCGTGCGGAGAAAGGGATCGTTACTGATAATGAGGATGGAACCTACAGCGTGCGATATACCCACACTCAGGTACATCAATGTCTTTAAGGTGTTGATTGAGCATATCACTGATGCTTTGGAACTAGGTGGGTACATTCTACGTTAGCGTGCTGTTGGGCCACATGCATATCAGTGGAAGTCCGTTCACGGTGAAAGCAGTGTCAACCACCACCTCTGGCCCTAGTTGTGTGGCCTTCGGCGAAGGGCTCGAGAAGGCAATCGTTGGCCGTCGCGCTACGTTCACCATTCAGGCCAAGGATCGGTAAGCTTGACATTCAAATCAACAGTGTGCTTTCCGCTGACACATGCACCAGATACAACAATTCGCTCGATCGGGGCGGAGACAAGTTCAAAGTGATCATAAAGAAGGCCGAAGATGGCTCAAAAGAGAATTCACTAAGTGGCACTACTCAGCAATCTGAGCTCACTGATACGACCAAGTGTTCTTCTTCTGCCTCTTCCTCTCCAACTCCGACTGCTTCGCCTACGGCCAAGCCGAATGCCAAGTTCATTCGAGTGAGACGTCGCGCTGCCTTGCCAGGAAGCGAATCTCGGATAAACACCGAGCAAGCAGCGAATAAGCCTGATGAGGCCAATCAGACTGCTCCCGCAACTGAGGCAGAGAATACGGCAACGAGTTCTAAGCAAACGAGGCCGAATCCATTTCTTGAAGAAGAAGAAGAAGAAGTGGAGAACGAAGAAGAACATAAGAAGGAGGAGGAAAGCCGCCCTGTGCCCGATCCGCCTCCTTCCGCTGCTCTCAAGTCTCAGATCATTCAGGCTGGTGCGTCGACGTCTTTTTCTCTTTATCGCATGCGTCTTGTGGCCTTACATCTCGTTCCACATGATCAGCTGAGGCAAGCCAACAGCAGTATGATATCACTGTGTTCGATCAGGGAGTAGGCGTAAGTCCATTTCACCCCATTGTTACTTTCACATGCACAGACACCAACCTTCCTCACTGCGCAGGTCTATCTTGTGGATTATAAGATCGATGAGGAAGGTTCTTACATCATCGAGGTGATGCACGAGTTTACACACATCGCGGTACGAGGGATTCAAGTGCGGTTCGAGAAGGAGGTTTCAGCTCACTCTGTGCTGATGTTCTTGTTTCCAATACAGGGCAGTCCATTCAAGGTCGAATGCACCCAAGCTCCTGTGCCCTTCCTTCTATCAACTCCGACGAAGGAGGAGGCAACAACATCCTTCCTCTCATTCATGACGGAGAATGTCAGCCCTTCAAATAGGAAGGGCAAAGGCAGACGCAAGTCGAAGGGTGCGCTCCACCTTATTCTGATGCACTCCAGGGAAGGATTGACTCAAGAATGATGGAATCCAGGCACGGCCGCAGGACAGGAGAACGCCATCAGCCCTCGGCCAACAGCGGCTCAGAGTGAAGAATCCGAAAAGGAGGAGGGACAGATCAGCCAGACGACGCCAGGTGAGGAAGGAAACAAGACGGAAACGCCAGCTTTCATCCTATCGTGGGAGAACAAGCAGCCGGCAGCAACGACAGCTAGCGAGGCTTCTGAGACGACAAGCACCACGCCATCTATCTTCACTTTTAGTATGCCTACTCCTTCCGCTAACAGCGAGACTGCCGAGCCAGCGGGAAACGCGTCCCCGACTCCATCATTCTCTTTCTCTCCGTTTAGCTCTTCTTCTTTATCACCTCTGCCGTCCGCTACATCGCCTGCATCGCCAGGCTCTCTGCTATCGCCCTTTTCTGCGACGGCAACATCACCGTTCACTGCCACGGCCACTGCCACGTCTCCCACCCGAGCCAAGGGACGTAAAGGCCGTTCCGCTGCACGACCAAGCAAGAGCAGCATCACATTCACAACCGAGGATGCTTCTGAGATCCCATGACGCCACACTCAGCCAGACTCGTGCCTGATGTGGAAGAATGATGTATGACGTGTGTGAATGTGTGTGTGCATTCTTTCAACTGTACATGATCAGCGAGACCAAAGCAACCACCGCATCGGCCAAAGCTGGCAGTTCTTGGTGTTTAAGGCAAATCGGACAGGGAGGGCGCCGGACCTGCAAGTAGAGAGAGAAGCCCATATGAGTGCTTCACCCTCTATGGAGTGGAGGGAGCTGGATGATCATTGGTACCAAAGTCACTGCGCTTGGGCTTCTGGTGCTGCTTCTGGAATTTACCCTGATTGCTGATGTCCCCTGAATGGCCAGTAGAGGACCACCTGCAGTTGCCACACAAGAGGGAGTGAGTTCCACTGTAAAGAGAGAAAAAGATGCAAATAACAAATATGAAAAGAGAGCTTAGTACGTGGTCTTGCCGCGGATGATCTGCGGCTTTGGTTCTGGCTTGGCCATGTCCTCAAACTTGTTCTTGAGGCCCCCGGCTCCCGCCGGTGCAGAGTTGACCTGTTTGAATTCAGCCAGAGCCAACCATCAAGATGAGCAAAAGTTAATCTAAACGCTTTACCCATTTTTTTAAGGGGAATAAAATACCTTGGCTTGCTGCTTCCAGGGATTAGATTCAGCCATTTCTTTGTTTAGCTTGTGGATTGAGAAGAAGAATGTGTTTGTGTTGTCTCAAAGTGATATTTGGGATGATTAATTGTCAAACATACTTGACATTTTTCTGTGGTCCCTTTTTTCCTGGAACATCTTGTCGCAATTTGATTGGTCCGCGGGAAATGAAGATCCGTTATCATCGCAATTTATTTTGTATTTTTTAGCCTTTTTTCTTCTTCGTCCTTCATCTTGCTCAAAGTAGTCATGGTGTCTGCCGGCTCGTCCCTCTTCGCTTTCGTCTTCGTTCTTTGCGTGGCTTGTGCCTTCGCCGCCCCCGAGTGGCCGCTGCAGTGGTACGTCATCCGTCCATAGTCTTTCCTGTTTCCTTCCCCGGTCATCTTTCGGGCGTGGTGGCGGAGATGTTGCCCTGCACAAATCTCACCTCTATTTCCTTCCGTTCAGGCAGGCGGAGTGGAACTTCGTCAACGTGTCGAACCGAGCGCTCCTGAACTATGGCACTGTACGAGCTTCTCCTGCGAATCTAGAAGAAACCTCAGTCATCTTCAGCAATCTAACTTGAACTCTGCTGTAGTACTACTATAAGAGCAATGGTCGTACCACTCAGCTGAGGATCGACAACATCAACTGCCCCCTCGGTCGTAACTTCTTCTGCCGTGTCATCTTCGCGCGTGACGGCAACGTACGTATATCTGATCTGAGCTCCTCTTCTCTTTCTTCGTTTAGGAGGTTCTTCTGACAGTGATAGGTGGGGTCATGCAGTGCTACCTGTACGCGCCCGAGAGCAACAATCTGTGCTGCCTCCTCGCGCCTTCCCTTCTTGCCACCGGTCCGAACTGGCTCCGTACGCACGCCCGCCTTGCCGTTCCTTCAGCCACATGGTTATGATCAGTGATGTAGCTCACACTCCTGAATGAATGACACAAACCATCAGACAATGCGACCTACCTGGGCATCAAGGAGTACCAACACCAGAGGACCAATGCCTGGCTCAACGTACGTCCCTGCAGTTGATGACTTACCTGTAAACATCTATCCAACTCACACGCGCGCACCTACCACATCTAGACGCCCAACAAGGATATCTACTATGAGACTGTGAAGACCAAGACGGCGCCCTCGGATCCCGTTGCCCTGGCTGACAAGAGCACCGCTCTTGAATGGAACACCTTCCGTCGCGTGAGTGTGGTGCGTTCTTTCCATCCTCAGAGAAGGCGCAAGGTCTCTTACTCTTTCTTCTTTGCGCGTGCGTGTCTGCCACCCCACAGTCCGATTCCGTGTTCGAGATGCCTCGCGATGGCTCGTGCAAGAAGCCCTGCCAAGGTACCTTCCTCTCTTCAATCTTCAAGAACGTTACCTCGCTCAAGTTCCTGGTTTTGTCGTCGAACTCCAGGAGCGCTGGTTGACATGAAGCACCTGACCCACAACCTCGCCCAGCCTGCGCACTAAATGTGTCAACAAGAGTGGATGTTAACAAGTACTACATTTACAAATGTATCTCCATCTTTTTCTACGGGTCTGTTTCTCCTACGAGAGATGTAGTTAGTGAAGAAGAAAAGGAAACGAACATCAGCCATAGTGACTCTGTAGAATTGGCATACTTTCGATTATATTCAGGCATATATACAAGAGGGTGACGACAGTACAGGCGAGCCGCGTGACAGAAAGGATTCATCAGCACTGTCCTGCTGCTCGCCCTGATCGTCGTCCCACACCCAGTTCTCGTCAAACACAAGCGGTTCCACATCATCAGCTGAAAAAGGAACCGGCAGCGGGAGGTGCCTCTGCGCCTCCTGGCTGGTCGAGGAAGATGGCCCGCCCGCGAGCAGTTGCAGGCGGTTGCCCAGGGCCGAGTTGGTGCCGTAGGGATTGGCAATGTACTCCTGTTCGAGCGCGGAGCGCTGATAGCTCGGAACTGCGCTCTCGCTAGGCGAGCATGTTGCACCTGCGATGGTGTGAGTGGAGGTCACATCGCTTAACATCTGCAGCTCGATCGGAACAACAAACAGCTCCTCGCTGTCCGACCCAGGGCTGCTAGGTGGCGTGATGGGCCTGTTAAGTTGCTGATCAACAAAGGAGGTGTTAAGCATCATTACGCCACCATCTACACCACCATCGCGATACTTACGTATCCTATGATGCCTTTGGCTCTGTGCACGGTAAGCCTGCGATTTTAGCGCTTGATGCTTGGCCGCGCCTCGGAATGTTGAAGATGTCGATGACGATGTGGCGGCACGTCGATGGATTGGTCGCGGTCGATGCGAAACGGTGCGAGTACGGGGAGGCATAGAGGACTTGACCGAATATCGCCGTGTAGATTCGTGCTTCGTGACTAGTCGTACCTCGCGCCTGGTGTGTAGAGGTCGTGTGTCGATGATGACTTGCAATGGGGGAAGAACGGCATCGTCGTTCCTGATTCGCAAGGTCGCCATAAGATTTTTGTAGAGATGTGTAGAGAGTGGCGCTACGCGGGGGATCCTTGAGGTTTTTGCTAAAGAAAGAAGAATGAACACCTAAAGAAGCTCATCTTGTACCTGCGCTCGGAAAAGTTCTGCATTTTTCCTTTTCCTCGCCGAAATTTATGAAATATTTCGTGTTCTTTACAGAATTTTCATTTTGCAAGATTTTGCTCGAGATCGTTTCGGAAATCGAACAAAATATGGCTATGTACAAGCAGGAGAACATGTGTAGGAGAATCAGGGAAAGAGAAAGAGAACAGGTTTGCTACACCAGGAGTGGCTCGGCTCCAGCTTGATAGTAGGAAGAAGGACGTGAAGCGCCTTGTGGCCGTCGCAGAGCGAGATGACACATCGTCAAGGATGCGAAACCAATGGAAGAAATGGCAAGCATAGCCAAGGCGATCAGTGACACGCTGGCTTGTTCCGTTAAGCCTGAGTGGATGAAGACATAGGTCAGCACACAGACGTTACATGATGTCGCACATAGCCGTGCAGGAGAGTTAGCGTACGGCAAGCTGATGAACGACAGCCTTGATTGTCGCACGAACACGCGTACTAAAGCAGGGGAGACGTGAGCATGCATTCCACTGCGCATTAAAGGAGGTTGATCAAGAGTACCTCACACAAAAAGTTGTTCCTTCTACCTAGGGCACACTCGCAGAACTCCTTCGTGTCCCTGGAGCGGGGGTCTTGAGCAGTTGCGGCACATTCCATACTGTCTTCCACAGGCAGAGCAACGTTAAGGCGACCGGTTACCTCTTCATGTCAGGAACATTTTGTCAAATGGAGTTGGTTCAGCTTCTTGACAACTTCACATTCACGTTCATGACAGCAAGTGCATTGTGGGGAGGGAGGACCGAGTACCTGCAACCACCCAAGGTGTGGTTTGTTCACCTGCCGCAGATGAAGAAGACGCCGAAGAGGGACACGCAACCTGGGTATGGAGGGGAACAAACAGGAGCAATACTCCCACCAAGAGGGAAATCACTCCTTCCATGATGTCGATGATGATGTTGCTGGTTGAGCTACGACAGGCAAATGTGCGCACGATTAAAGTAGAAGAGAAGAATGGAGCAACTGTTGCTCCCTCCTGGCCTTCTGTGGATTGTCTGGTAATTACATGCTACCCAGAAGACCATACGCGTGGCAAACCGCCATTGGCAAGGACTGTTATGCCTGTATGTCCGTTTCCCTTCCATCGAAATTTACCACATGCTCGGGCCACTTCACCGATAACCGGCCAGATCGGACTGATCCTGATCCCTCACCATCTCATGCCTTCAAAGGATACCACAGAACCTTCAACTTTGGTGGTCTCTTTGAGCAAAGTTTACCTAGGGGACATCAAGCTGTAGCTTCGCCAGAGCACGAATGCAGTCTTGCCTGTGTTGCGTGAAGTTTGTTCGCAAGATCACCCTGAGGGGACCAGGTACTACTTACCTTCCTCTTCATCACCCAGGTGCCAGACAGTGTGAACGCGCACCCATGTTCGCGCTGCACGCGGCTCTCTCTTGTGTGGTTGTCGTGGAAGGGGAGAGATCGAACGTCCTTCCAAGAATGGTGTTCGTTCGATACAACAGGGAGTTCGTATTGTCGGGGGAATCGTTCGTGTGTCGGGTAGCTGCTCTCTCGACCACCTTCTTCTTCCTCTGAGCTTGAGTGGGTAGTGGGTTGAAGAGGTAAAGGAGAACGAGGTAGGTCTCCCAAGGCAAAGGCCAAGGTGAGTGGAGGCAGAGGAAGAAAAAGGAGGAAATCAGCACAGCAGACTTGTCCTACACGCCACGATTCTTCGTTGACATCAATTGGCTACAATGAGCTACTCCTATCTCTTCAAATACATCATCATAGGGGGTACGTCATACGTGAAATCTTCGTTAGGCTATATTTCATCAATTAAGAGGCAAATTTATTTAGATAATAAAAAACATTGGTTTTTCTAATTTCATAAATTAAATAAATCGTCACGTTTGCCTCTTGGGGTGCCAGACACGGCAGTGGGGAAGAGTTGCCTGCTGCTGCAGTTCACCGACAAGCGCTTCCAGCCCGTCCACGATCTTGTACGTGCGCGCTCCTCTTTATTTATTATTTTTTATTTAAGCAATTTTTAAAAAATAATTTAAAATATGATTTTTAATACTTCTCTATGTGTGCAGACCATTGGTGTCGAGTTCGGCGTACGTTACCCACTTCCTTGTGCTGTAGTTGTCAGCGATGACTGGACAATGTTGACGTGACCATCATGTGCTTCTGTGTATACCGACCTGTTGTGTACCTCTGCGCACATGTGCACGCATTGCTTTGCTTTGGTGTGTGTGGATCGGGATACAGGCCAGACTCGTCAGAATCAATGGCGACGATATAAAGCTGCAGATCTGGTATGTGAATGCTCACTCTCAACGTACCTGAGAGCGAATTCTAATCATCAAACCTTATGCGTTCATAAAAGGGACACTGCAGGGCAAGGTGCGCCAGAACATCGCACTGTTTCAGGGTGCTGGTCCTTATCGATGTGCTTCTTTCTTCACTGTAGAGTCCTTCCGGAGCATCACTAGAAGCTATTATCGCGGTGCAGCTGGCGCGCTACTTGTTTATGACATCACAAGGCGAGGTATACATTTTTCGTTCCTGTTACTTCGCTGCTGGGTCAGCATTCATGAGATCTTGCGTTGAATCACAGAAACGTTTAATCACTTGCTGCTGTGGCTGGAGGACGCACGACAACATGCATCTTCCAACATGGTGATTATGCTATGTGGCAACAAGGCCGACCTTGAACACAAGCGTGAAGTCTCACGAGAGGAGGGCGAACGCTTCGCCGCTGAGCATGGTCTCATGTTTCTCGAGACATCTGCAAAGGTACGCAGTATCCCGACGAATGAACCATATATCAAGGCGTGTTAACATCTAGTATCTAGACTTCAGAAAACGTTGAAGAGGCGTTCCTTCGGTCAGCCAAGATCATCCATGATAACATAGAGAAGGGAGTATTCATCCCAAATGAGGTATCTGTTTCCCTCACTGGGCACTTTGACTGCTGTAGGACTAACCAAGTTACAATGCAGACATACGGGATCAAGCTGGGACCCAGCCACGGTGGAAGGAGCCCGCGAGGTGCTGGTGGAGCCGGTGGAAGCGGTGGGGGTGGTACTCGTAATACACCTGCGCCCAGCGACGAAGGTGGTGGATGTGGGTGCTGATGGAGACGAGCGATGGTGACTTTCGGACAC
This sequence comes from Acanthamoeba royreba, assembly GCA_000826365.1. Classification (NCBI taxonomy): domain Eukaryota; phylum Discosea; order Longamoebia; family Acanthamoebidae; genus Acanthamoeba; species Acanthamoeba royreba. Next base: position 15,698 of record CDEZ01018044.1, on the reverse strand, counting down.
TGTAGATAGACAGAAGCTAACTTGATCACTGCAGGCATCAAATGCCTGTTGATTCCCACAACACGGGCTTGCATAACGCAGACTTATTTTTATGCAGTGGCTACCCAGCTCCTCCTGGAACAGTTTCCCCAGGCTCAGTGCTGTGAGAAGTGGAATCTTGACTGTGGAGGACATGAGGTAGCCCGCATGGTGGCGGTACACAAAGCAAGTAGGTAAAAGTCCAAAACATTCTTTATTACGTGAGGGCATCTAGTAGCTGACCAACTAACAAAAGGTTATTGCTGGAAGAGGACAGCCAGTAGTTCCGAGTGAGGGTGATCTTATATTCTGTGCTGGACGTGTAGCGCTCATCCGGAGGCTTGACTCGTCCCTTCAGGATGCCCAAGAGAGTTTCGAACCGATGTAGTATCTCATGAAGAGTCCTTACCTTGGCCAATCGCTCCTTGGCCTCAGGATGCTGCCTTTGGTGCTTGCTGAGAGTCGCGTCAAGGTAGTCGCCGATCCACTCGTAGGGTACAGGTACGTTCGAATTGGACCAGGCCGAAAGGAAGCCTTCGTGCAATCCCACCATTCCACGACCCAGCCCCTTGACACGCTCGCGTTGTTGTTCCCAGAGAGCGATTGTAGCAAGGAGCTCGGTACTCTCTGGACTCCCCAGCTCTGAGCTCAGGGTGTTGGTGTCCTGCTCAGTGCTCATGATGTTTCTCGTTGCTGCAGCTTAGTATACTGGTGGTCACAACACAACTGAACCGTCAGTAGTGAGGCAGTGACCTGTTGGAACCAGCGGGTGGCTTTCACAGATAAGTGGCACAAAACGCGTTGAAGATAGGATGACTGGAATTCCAACAGACAACGCACCCAGCCACGCAGAAGAAGAGCACATTGAGGCTGGAAGTTCAAATCCCAACAACACAGTCATCCCTCACTTAGCCTTCCTTATCTGCAGTATCAGCATATTGCGGCCAAACCTCAGGCAATCATGAGGATGATGCTCTCCCAATCAAGGACAAATATACTTCTATCTACTTACACTAGCCTGGCTCTACAATCTACAACAAGGATATACTAATATCAAGAAGGATAGGCATTAAAGAGAGGTTAAAGAACACAAAAATATATATGAGGGGCAATCTTGGGCAGCACAGGCGTTGCCCGAATCTCGCGCATGGATGGGTTTACAAATAAAGAAGCACCTCCTGCGCAGACGCTTCTTTATTTGTAAATTTGAACTTTTAGTTCCAAATTTTGGTCGGCGCACTGAGTGCGCATTTCATGGAAAATTTGGACATCTTTCTCCCAAATTCAAATGCCGCCCAATCATGCGTGCTTGAAAAAAAGGAAACCGAAAGAAATACTGTGGCTACGGGTTGTAGCCAGGCAAGCGAGAGGATGATACACCCGCGACCAGGTAGTGGCCTCCGGGCTGCAGTCTATGCGGGGAGCAGCTGTTGGTATGCGAGACCTTTGGTGGCGGTTTGCCGCGCGTGTCCCCAGCTGGGCGGCTCGGCGGCACGGACGAGCAGGAGGACTATGTTGACAAAGATGACGGAGGGCAGTACCATGATGGCAAGTAGTACATCAGGAAACCGCCGTAGTCCTACTTGGCCCGCTGCCCGCTGTGTGACTTCATCGACATCTCCACAGAGTAGGCAGCAACTCCCTTCGCGCATGACGACGAGTCGGCAGACGGCAGAGCGACAGCGGCAAGGCACAAGGGTACGCCAGACTCACTGATGATGGTGATGATGACGATGGTGCATGATAATACTGATAGTGCTGATGAACATTCATTCATGGGTGATTCGTGCAACAACAGGAAGACAATGTCAAGAAGGATGGGCATGAAGGAGACGTAGGAGAACACAATAACGCGCTGAGCAGTGTAGGAAGAAGCATCATGGAGGCTATCAATGATGTGCTTGATGTACCCACAAAGCCGCGCGCGATCAAGGTGCAGGCCATTGCGCAGCAGATCAAACATTCGTGGCCACAGCTTGACCCACGTATGCACAACCCTAGAACGTTTGTGTTCAGCAGTGATTATCATGTGGTTATTACTTACTCGTGGCGTGTGGACAGGAGAAGCAGGAGAGATCGTGGACAGTTTGGTGGCAATGATGGTAGCCAAGGGTCAAATGAGCCCCGACGTTTGCAGTGCGGTGATTCCTCTCTTGTCCAAGCTCAACCGAGCACACGACGCTGAGCAGCTTTTCGAGCATATGGTGCAGGCAGGCCACGTATGTTCATTCATCACGCAGCCGGCTTTCAATGTTGCGCTTGTACTGATCACAGACGTCATCCATATCTTGCAGAAGCCCGACGTGCATGTGTTGAGCGCCATGATCAGAGCCATGAGCCAAGGAGGGCACGTGCACAAGGCACAGTACTATTTTGATCAGGTCGAGCCTGTAGGTGGCACACACGACTGCATCACCTTCACTGCCATGATCTTGGCCTGTTCGCAATGCGGTGATGCCGTCAAGGCACAGGCCTTGTTTGATGACATGCAAGCGAGAGGCATCGAACCCAACGTGAGAAGCTTCAATTCTCTGATACACGCCTACGTGAGAGCTGGAGAGCCACAACGAGCACAGGAGGTGTTCGAGAGCATGAAGGCAGCAGGCGTGCTTCCCAATCAACACAGCTTCACCGCGCTCATGAAGGCATGGACAGCAACGGGCGAGGCCGCAGGCATTGTTCGACAGCCTCACTTCAAAGTAGAGCTCGCCGCGAGCAGCCTCAGCAGCCAGCCGGGTATGTAGAGATGTTCTTATTAGTAAATTATTGTTAGGAGCACATCTCCAGCCATCATGCTACCAGAGTCCTCCAAGTGGTATTTCCAAGATCTTCAAATATGCAAGGCCTCATGTAGAGGTTGGGCCTTGCGACCACCTCACTCGCCTATGTATATTGGCATTGGAGTTTGCTTTGCTTAGGTCTTCATCTATGTGTGTAACACAACCCTTCATGAGAGAGCAGGGCCAACAGAGATGCTCCAGTCTAGGTTTGCTTGCTCGTGCAACGAAGGATTCGGAGAACATTTCAAGAATTTTTCATATTTGAGATTCCTTCAATGAAATTTGCATCCGTGAAAACAATCACAAAATGCACAGCGACGAACCTGAGCATACCAGAATCATCTTAGCCTAAGATGGAGCCCAGTAGATACGAAGGGGAAGGCAAGGAGCATCGTGCGCTGGAGGAGGAGGAGGGATGCCTGGCCGTGGAGCACTTGCCAGTGGAGGTGTTGGCCCTCATCATGGACCAGATCATGGCCGAGGAGACCCTGGCCAGCTGGGTCGTGTGCCGCTTCGTGTGTCGGACGTGGAACGACCTTCTTGTCGAGCTGCGCCGCGCCGGCGGCCTTCAACGCTACTACTTCCGGCGCCACGGCGTCTTGCTCTCCTCCGTCGACATGAAGCAGCCTGATGGCACTGACACTGAGTCTTCCTCTACTTCTTCTTCCACAGTTGTGGTGGCGTCTAGCTCTGGCGGCGCACCGCCGCCACCACCGCCACTGCCGCCGTTGGTAGCGGCGGCGCCCTACGCGCTGGTGCAGGAGGCGGTGAGAGAGATCGACCTGCGCGCGCCAAAGGACTACAGCGCGCGGCTGGCCGGCCTCGGGTGGATGCCGCTGCTCGAGTGGGCGCGCGCCAGGGGATGTCCGCTCACGGTGGAGACAGCCTGCGCGGCGGCGCGCAGCGGCCGGATGGAAGTGATGGAGTGGCTGCACCAGCATGGCTGCCCGATGGACGTGCGCGTGAGCCTGGAGGCAGCCAAACGAGGTGACCGGACGATGCTGGAATGGATGAGCGCCACGAGATGTTGTCCATTCAACCCGATGACCGCGAACGCAGTGGCGCGGGCCGGCAATCTGGAGATCTTCAAGTGGCTGGAATCCAACGGTCACTGTGGGATCAACTACGATCAGGTTTCTGTGCAGGCAGCGGCCGGCGGCCATCTTGATGTGCTCAAGCACATTCGGGGCCGCCGGAAGCCGAGGTTGACAGGAGAGATGGCCATCAAGGCAGCCGCTGAAGGCCACATTCATGTTATCAATTGGCTGGCGGGCCTGCGGAGCGATATCTGGCGCACCTGGGGCCTGTGCTCGGCGGCTGCGCGTGGCGGGCACATCGAGATCATCAAGAAGGCTCTGGCCGGAGGCAATGATATTGACCCTTGGACGGCCGTGGAAGCGGCAGCAAGTGGGAGACTCGAAGTGCTCAAGTGGCTTCGCAATGTGCGTCAGTGTTACTGGAACGAGGCAGCCACACGCGCAGCGGCATCACACGGCCATCTGGAAGTTCTCCAGTGGATGCACGCGAATGGGTGTCCTTTGGATGTTCCACAGTGCATCGGCTTCGCAGCTGTGGCACGACACACTGCAGTGGTTGAGTGGTTGTGTACACTTCCCAAGTGATATGTTTTCTGTGTATCTTCGGAATACTCACTTCATGCATATATTGAGACAAATGCAGCACACACATTGATGCGCTCCATTGTGTGCCTGTAACCACAGCGGATACTCAATAGGGGATAAGCACACACAGAGGGACAGATGCAGAACGGCAAAGCTTCTCATAAGACTGGACCTTCATCGGGGAAAACGTGGACCACAACGCCATCAACTTATGGGGAAACGTGTAGCAGGAACGACTTGTCTCACTCTCCAAATCATCGTGCTCTCTCGCCTTACTGATGATTCATGAAGAAGTGCATTCATTCCCGTGTGCTTGGGTTGCCTAAGCTTGCGGGCATCACGACGGTCAAAGCTATCCGTGCTGCATCCCGCAAAGCACAGGAGCCTAGATACTTATACACAGGCAGGTGCTTGACTTTCCTATCCTACCCCTCCCGCGCACTTCTTCATCCGGCTGCATGCAACTGCGTCCATTCGTTAACCAGGAGGCGTACCTTTGGTACACCTATCAGAGCTTTGCTCCCCAGTCGGGCATTACCTTTTCTGCGTTTAGGAAACGTTTTTGCATTTATAAAATTGTTTCCGAAACTTGAAATTGCCAATGGCGCAGGTCAAAGTTGTGCACAACCCTGTGCCTTGATCGTCGTATCCTGGGTTGAAGAAGGTCTGTGGGTGATGAAGTCCCACGGTCTTGCGGGCGTCCTGGCCCGATTGGGTGGTGCCCCGCCAACAACATTGGCAGCTGACCAACCTATCACTCTGCTGCCGGAGCTTGAGCATACCACCTGGATCACAACTATTTAATGAACTACCCTACACCACCTTCATTCCACTCATAAACACTCGACTTGAGCAAGCCAGCCTGATCGACACCTATCCTGACCACCATCAACACCCTCTGCTATTGAACATGAAGCTGTTCGCCACCGTGATCTTGATGCTCTGCATCGTTGGCTGTGCGTACGGAGACAGTGAAGTAGAGAACGGCGACCTGAACGTCCAAGTGGCCGGACAATCAGGAAAGATGACCTTCTGGGCACCCGAACGGTCGGACGAGAAGTACGCCCTCTCCTTCAACTCCCTGTGCGAGTCTCCGTCAGGCACATGCTACAACACCTTCGCGACCCAGAACTTCACTTTCGACTTACCGGACGACATTGAGTTCGAGAACATCAGCGCCCGAGTGGTGACCTTCAAGTCGCAGCTGCCCAACGGAGCCGCCCTGACTGCCGATCTCCACCTCTTCCTCGCATCGGGTAACTACACTGTGGGTGGCGATACATTCCGTGCCGTCCCCAATTCCTTCAAGTGGACCATCACCGTCACGGGATGGACCTTCAGCTCCCCGTCCAACAAGCTGGTTCTCACCATGGGGCTCCTGCACCCGAGCCTCTCGGCCAACTGGAATGCCGCTACGCTTACTCTCACGTACCCTGGGGTAAGCCTCGCTTCGTTCTTTGTTCGGCGCTTTCGTTTTCGTTCTTTACTGACTCGGCTGATCTGTGCGCAGGAGGACACAGCGGTGAAGTTTGCCAGCTCTGCCAAGTATGACGGTGTCGAGAAGACCGATGTGGGTGTCTCCGTGAACGTAACCGGCTCCAACGCTGACATCACCATGACCTTCAGCTCAGCCACGAACAGCATCTGGTACGATCCTCAAGTTACGGTCCAGCAGACGAACAGCGGGTCCGCTCTGTCCGGCTTCTTCATGTCGGCTCTTCGTACCATTGCCACCTTCTTCTAAGATCAGAGTATCATCACACATAGCTTTATCATTTATTAAACACTTGTACCTAGCACCATTGAAGTGACGGAAGGCCAAAGAGCATCGGAGACAGGAAATGAACTAAAACCGGTGCTCGCTGCTGATGTGCATTGAGATGGTGGATGCTCACAACTTGTCCTTGTGCTCGGTGTTGACGGCCTTGAGTACCTTGTTCGTACCAAAGGCAAAATGCTTCGAAATATCTGGAGTGAAGCGGCTACCTGGCGGCTGACGTCCAAGGGCTTCCGCCATGCTTCGAATATGATGAGGCCCTGAACACACAATAAGGTGAGAAGCACAGAGAAGCACAGGGAGAATGAAAACTTTACCTGCTCCGCAGCACACGCCAAAGTAGCGGACGCCGAGCTCTTTGCAGCGCTCGGTGAACTCACCTATCTCGAAACGGGTGCATAACTTGCAGTCAAGTGCCACTGGGAAGGGCCTTCCATTGACGGTTGACTTGGGCATCTACATCACAAAGTCAGTACAATTCCAAGTTTCATGACAGGTGGAAAAGCCCATGTACCTGATCATCAGTCAAGCAGAAGAAGGTGGGCTCCTTGTCTGTGGTTCGATAGGGAACAGGAAGTGCGGCCAGAGGTGTCTTGATGACCTTCGCTACCTGTTCAATCAAAGGCAGCATGGTCGCCGGTCCACGATAACAGTTGAATCCGATCACATCCGCCGAAGCTCGCTGGTAGGCAAAGAATCAGAGTAAGTAGACATCACCGAACACCAAGAAGGGAGCTGAGCACCTCCAGGGCAAGAAGCGCTTCCTCGGGAGTGAAGCCATCACGAGTCCTGCCGTCCTGATGAATGACGATGGTCACGACGGAAGGAAGATCGAACTCCTCCTTGATCACTTGGTTCGCCAGCAGCGCTTCCCCGAGGAAGCCGAATGTCTCGGCGATCACAAAGTCCACTCCGGCCTCCTTCGCCAAGCGCACCTGTTCCGTGAACATGGACTTGATCTGAGAGGTGAGCTCGGCACTCTGATCCTTCCCTTCCCACAGGTTGGCTGTGACATTTGCACGAACACAAAAGGTCGAATCAGTGTCATCAGCGATGATTCCAGTGATCATCATCAATGTGTGCAGTACGTACTGTTACAGATGTTGCCCGCGAACAGAGTCCCAGTCTCGTCCGCGACCTCCTTGGCGATGCGCAGTGCTGCGCGGTTGAGCTCCTCCACAGCGTCCTCCTTGCCCACCAGCCTCAGCTTCTCCCGATGGCCATAGTACGTCAGTGCCTCTACAACATCTGGAGTGGGACGTGGGTGAGCAAGCGACATATTTCAAATATTTTAAAATTCACAAAGAAATCCCGTCGTCCATTTAAAGAATTTAAAGAATGAATCTAAGAAACGCAGGAACCGTTTGATTCCTGTTTTCTGTGGACTGGACGTAGTTGGTGCACGAAGAAGAAGATGAACAACAAAAAAGATTGTGGAGGTAGAGAGGAAGGGGCGAAAGGGGCATAGGGTGAATGCCAGAGAGGTGCAGGGTACCTGAGCCAGCATGGACAAAGTCGAGGTGGAGCTGCCTGACCACCTGGGGCTGCTCGATCACGCAGAGAGGCACGAAGGGACCTGCTTGGAGATACCCACGGCGTTCCAGTTCGAACACGTAGCCTTCTGCGCACACGATGTCCTCACCCTTGGCCAGCTTCTCCAGAAACCTGTTTCTTGGTCTTGCGCTCTCCATCTGCTGCTGCTGCTTGAAGTCCTTCTTGGTGTGATGGAGGTGATGGTGACGATGGTCTGTATGTCTTTGACGAGCAGCAGCTCTGTGTGTATGTGTGCTTGTCTTGCTGGTGGTAGCCTGGTGAAGAGAGTTTAGGTACTACTACTGGTGCTTTTGAGAAGAAGGGAAGGTTTTCATGTGGGTCGACAGTTGTTTGGAGGGGGGCTGGTGACCCGGTACCCACAACACACTCACTGTGATTCGTCATGTGGCCTCAAGGCTTCATGCTGATAGAACGGATATACGGCGACTTCTCCCTGACATCGCTTATAGGCGAGTTCTCCTTGACATCGTTGGTGTTGCGCCGAACCTCCCGCTTCTGCGCATTGGTGGATTCTGACTCAGCGGGACCACCATCGAGCTACCTCCAGCCTGGCCGCAGCTGTACGGAACCGGTGTCTGGAAAAATCCCAACATGTATGCCGCAAGCCTGGAAAAAACCAAAAGGCATGATTTCACATTCCAAACATTCCGCGTGGTTCTTTTGAAACCAGGAAAACATTAGGATCACATTTGTCGACATTATTTTCAGCCAATAGTTGCGCGTTTCTTTTTCTACCAACAGGAATCGACACAAGGAAAAGATTGTTGGTTGGTGTTTTTTTCGTGGATTATTAAAAAATCGAAATCAAATCAAATAAACACATGGGAAACGCCTTCGGCAAGCTCTTCTCAAAGTTGGGCAAGAAGCCGGTCCGGCTTCTCATGCTCGGTACCTTCTTTTTGTTTTGTTTTTTCCATATCTTTGTTTTGATTTTTGGTAAAATCATTTCAATTTTTATTGCAATATATTTACAATTTAATAATTCTAATTTAGGACTTGATGCTGCCGGCAAGACGACAGTGTTGTACAAGTTGAAGCTGGGCGAGTTTGTGCAGACCATTCCTACCATCGGTACCTCCTGCCGCCACCTGTCCAACCGGACCTGCACTCTCGTCTTCTTCTTCTTGTTGTTCTTCTTCTTGTTGGTGTTCTTCTCGTAACCGTTAACGGCCAAACGGACAGGGTTCAATGTGGAGACAGTCAAGTACAAGAACCTCCGATTTGACTGCTGGGACGCTGGTGGTCAGGCCAAAGTACTTGCACCACCTTGTGCTGCTTGTCTTCACTGCCCCGAGACTCTTTTTTGTGTCGTTTTTTATTTCCATTTATTTATTGAAAACAATATTTTTAAAATGAATTGTGTCGAAAATGTTCATTGTCACTGACAACTGGTTGTAACTTTAGTTCCGAAGGCTGTGGCATCACTACTGCCAGAACTCGCAGGTACGCTGCATACCTGCGCGTGACTGCTGTTGATGCAGCTTTCTTCTTCTTCTTATGATGTCCACTTCAGGGAGTGATCTTCGTGATCGACAGCACGGATCATGATCGATTGTCAGAGGCAAGGGACGAGCTGCACCGAATAATGAAGGAGGATTCGCTGGACAATACATTTCTCTTGGTGCTGGCGAACAAGCAAGGTATCTTGATCTGCGGCTACTCATTTCCTGGCCAAGTGTGATGTTAACGATGCATGCTTGCGCAAACACACTCTATCAGACATGCCAAAGGCTATGCCACCGAATGAGATCGCTGAGGCGTTGGAACTCTCTTCTCTCAACAAGAAATGGCACATTGTGGGCACTTGCGCAACGACAGGCGAAGGTAAACAGCCCTCTTCTGTCGCTCCTTTCACTTCACTTCCCTCCGTTGTGACCGACCTCTCATAAATGTGCGTATGTGTGCCCATTCCGGCCAACATTGATCAGGACTTTACGACGGCCTCGACTGGTTGGTGGCGGGGATCAGCGGCAAAGAGTGATTCCGGAAGAGGAGACGTCAGCGTGCTCCCCAAAGCCTCGTCCCTTCTTCCTGTTGCTGTGCTTGCATACTTCAAATTCTTGTGCAATTTCATAGTTCGGAGTTAAACTCGCCCAGGACACCAATTCCTAATCTTCAACATCTTTGTCGTCTTCTTCGCTCTTTTGCGTTCATCAAACCATACGCACATCCCTTGGACGTCCGGGGGCGGAAGACAGGGGAAGTGAAGCAGTGCAGGAAAGGGGGGACCACCAAAAAGGGGGGGACCACCTCATCCTGCGGAGGGATCAGGTTAACAACTAGAAAAAGACGACGACCAGAAGAAGACGACGAAGAAGAGGAGGAATAAGGGATGTCGGTGGGGAAGTTGGTGGTGCGGCACAGCAAGACGCCCTCCATCAAGGGTCTGGTGCAGCGGAGCAAGGAGGAGGTCCCCATCTTCCTTCACATATCTTCATCCGAGCAAGTCGGTACGATGATGATCATCACCTGCGCCAGCGGACGCGCATCTTTTTTCTTTTTGCCAAAGTGTTTTGATTTATCCGGTTTAAAAGTAAAATGAAATTAATGATATTCGTTCTTTGTTGTCTCTTTTGTCCGCCTTTTCGTTCTTTATTGTAAAATTGATTTAATATATTTATATATTCGTTCCTTTTTTGTTGGTGAAACTGATCATGTGCATGACGCAGTTAATTTGTTCGAGGACAAACCGCCCGGTTACTGCATCCTGCGGCTCGACCCTGACGTTATCAAGAAGAAGGCCCGTTCCGAGTACGATGGCCCTCCAATGCACAAGAATGCAGCCCTCCTCCTTTTCGCTAACACGCCGATGTGATGCGTTGCACTCATCGTCCACTAGGTTGCTCCTTACGTACAAGTTTAGTTCGCTGCTGTTCTCACAGACCGTACGCGGGCCGCCCTTAAGTGTGAAGGCATCAAAGAAGGGCATACTACGGTGTGAATGTGAGAAGAAGGCCTACTCGTACGTCCTTGTGCCGGCAATGAGAGTTCCTCGTTAGCTGACTCTGCTTCTAGGCACATCCGAGCGACTGCTGAGTTCTTACCTAAACTTCAGTCCTTCATTGCTGAGTTTGTGGCAAACAAGAACTTTGTCGGTAAGCCCTCCTTTGCAGATGCTATCGCATATCCCTGCATGTGACTCGTGCCTTTGGCTTAACTTGCGGTGATCCTGCAGAGAAACAACTCGATCAGTACAGTCCCGACTTGAAGAACGAGCTCTACTACAAGAAGTATATCATCTATCCTGCCAACGGCACCCGATTGGTTCTCAAGAGGAAGAAAGATGATGAAATAGAAACGGCCGAAGCGGGCATCGTCTTCTCTAACCTGTCCTTTTTCGGCAAAAGAGGAGAAGACATCAAGTCGATCAATTCCTTCAATGAATTCTTGCTTGGTACTTGTCTCCATGCCGCGCAACTTGCCCATTGCACTCACCATCTATGCGGTATATAGAATTCCTGGGAATGGAGGAGGCCACCGAACCCCAGATGAAGGCGCTTGGTGTTGCGAGCAGACCGTTGAACCTGGCTGAATCATCGGGGCTGAATTCGTCACGGCTCCACTCACACTCACCTCGCCTGCTGCCGATGCACGGCAAGACCGGTAAGAAGGGACAGCTTGATGTGTTGGCCTTCACCGGGAAAGAGAAGTCTGCCGTCATCGAACGCTTGAAAAAGGCCGGTGAACAAACTGTAGATATTGCTGAATCCGGAAGCAGCTCGTCTCGAACGGTACTCTTGTCCTGACTAAACTTGCATCAATGCTTGGGCGATTTCCTCAATTCTTTTTCGTGATACAGCAGCGAAAATCAGATCCGCGCGAAGGCTTGAACACGTTCTTGAAAGAACTCTATGATGCCATCAAGGTAAGCTCCTGATAAACAAATGTTGCTCGTTTGGATGTTGCGTTTTCTGAGTAAGAGATTCTCCTCAGATTGGTCAGCTGGCTAATGAAAAGATGGATTGGATCCGTCGTGGTCTTTTCGATGCGCTGATCGCGAGGTAAGACATGATGCCTTACACCCAATGCGTACTTCCTTCATAAGATTTCTCTTGCCACGCAGTGGATTGATCGCCGAGTTCACATCCGATCTGCCTTTGGATGCCTCCAGCGCCAACTTATCACTACCTCAGAAGAGGGATATGCTTGTTGGAAAGGTAGGATTGAGGAACTTAACCTGAATCACGGCACCACCGTGCTGGAACTCATTACCCATTGTTCCGCAGATTCTACGACACATTCTGAGCAACAACCCGGAAGGGTGCCGCGAGTTCGTCAAACTCATGGGTGAGATACTCAAGAAAGTGCGCGAGGAAGACCGCTCGGAGGACTTTCCGTGGGGCGAATGCGTGGGACTCTTTACTCTTCTCTCTGTCCTTATTCGCTCCTCCGACATCGAACCATTTCCTACGGTGCGACTCTCACTGCTCACAATCGGTTTCATTTGCGATGACGGTCGAACTGATCAGCACTGTGCCTACATGTCTAGATATTCGTGCAAGAGTTGGGTGTTAATCGTATGCTTGAAGTCTACAATGATGCGACAAACAGAATTGAGGCCGACAGGGCAGCGGAAGCAGAGTTCCAGAACGCATTTTTGAAACGGGTGCGTTCTGATCAGCTCCAACATCTGATGGTTTCTCATGATGAGCTTACCTTCATCGATACAGATGGAAGAATCAGCGCAGAGAGCCCAAGGAGGGCGTGTGTCCCCAGTACAGCTGTCGGCGCAGGGTCTTAGCATCTCCGCGGAGTCATTGTTGGGCTTCACTACAGCGAATCCGCTTGGAAGTGGAGGATACCAAATTCCCATTCCTCCGCCTCCGCCACCTCCACTAGTGATCAAGCGAGGACGGATCAAGAAGATGAAGAAGCGCGCGAAGAGTATGAAAGAGAGAAAGGAGAAAGTGTTCAAGGAGAACCCTGAATTGTCCGAAACAGAGGAGGGCGATGCCAAGGAGACAAGGGAGGGCAAAGAAGACGAGAAGGAAGGGATACAAGACATCGAAACCGAATCGAAGGAGAAAGAGCGAGAGGAGACCGGAACTCACGAGGCAGATAAGGAGAAGGGCATCAAACGAGCGGCATTTGCAGGCTTTGTCTCTCCTCGTAAATCAACGGATAACACGGTCCCCTCGCCACGTCCTGTTATCCCTACGCTGGCGCTGGGGTCAGCTGCCAGCAAAACGAAAGACGAATCGATCACTCAGTCTCGATTCTCGCGCCGCCAAGGGTGCGTGAGTCCAGCTCTGTACACAGGTGACCATGCATTGACCGCCGTCATTTGCTCACTGCAGGAGCGTGGACGAGACTCCGCGCACGCCCACGAGTTCGCATGGATCGTTCGGCAAAGAGTTGGGTCGTAATATCTCATTCTACATCGCTCCATCTAGCCAGCTCACCAAGCTCGCATTCAATCTTGGCGAAACCGTACACACTCGCTCCTCTTTCTCCATGTTAGCAGCTGATCCTCATTGCTGGGTGATCTCCCTCCATCTGTTAGGCGGTAGCGGCAGATCTCACTGCCCTCATGCGATACAAGACGGGCGGAGGGAATCCAGACGAACCGACAGATCTCTCGGCCGAGGCTCGTAACAAGCGACGCTCGAAGAGGCTTTCCGCCTCAATCACTAATCTGCACAACTCTCTCGTAAGGACTTCCCTTGCTGTAGAAAACCATTCGAGCATACTCACTATTCTTTGCTGCATATGCAGGCCATATTCAAACCGGGACAGCTCAAGCCAGAGACTGCCTCGTTTCGGTATGCAATTCACTTCTCTCTCACACGCTTGATGATGTACATACACTCATGCTTCCCCGATAGGTCTACCGCCCCATACAAGATCAAGACGATGGTCCTGAAGGCGCTGGCAAAGATCATCTCATCGCCTCACTTGTACTGCTATGTTCCCAGTCCGGTCAATCTCGTTTTTGCCGAGCTTGAGAAGGCGCTCGCCACCGGCATGCTCCAGCTTGATCAACCCTTCCGTGCCTTGTACTTTGAATGCTGCTTTACACCTGATGCCCGACCTTCCCTCGCTAATTGGCTTCTCATGCGCAGGCTATTCAATGTACTACAGCCAGTGTCCAATCGGGTCGAGTACTGCCATCGGGTTACGTGGAAGCGTGATACGCTTGCCATGGATCCTCAGAGGTAAGAGGTTCATGTGACGTTTCTCCAGATGGCCGCTTACTGAGCCTCTGTGCCTGTAGGAAATTGGACTTCAGGCGCGGTTTGGACAAGTTCCTCTGTCGCGTTCATGCCCAGCTTTGTGATGCGCTGGCTCGTCAGGTGCGACATGGCGCAATCCTGAGCCCTAATGAAGTAAACGAGTGGCTGATGTTCGATGTACAGAGCTTGACCGATTTGGAAGTCTATCTGACAATGTTGGGTGACTACCTTCACTTCTGCCCAACTCGAGTCATGGCATCGCAAGTCATTGATGTGACTATGGAGACGCTCCTTCACGTGAAGTTCCTCGTGTTCAACATGGTGCCTGAGTCACTTAGCGAAGAGCTCAGAGTTCAGCATGTCCGCTTGGTATGGATTCTTGCACTCGATGGAACAATGAATGATGCTCGTGAGATCCCTAACATTCGCATTGATTTCATTCAGGTGCATGCTCTGATCCGCGTATTCCAAGAGCTTTGTACTCAAACCAAGCAAGAGGGAACGATCACCTTCCTTCTGCAACTTCTGCTTGGCACATATGAAACCGTTCTCTTCCTTCGGTACGAACATTCTCGTCGATCATGGTTTGGCCGAAGAAAAGCTAATTGTGTCAACTTCTCCAACACGTCAGGGCGTACGCCAAGCGAGTTTTGCTGCATGAGCAAACTATTCAAGAGATTTCTTCGCATGAAAGCAAGGAAGCTCTTGCCGAGTACCGCTTGCAGGTACAGTTGTGGCGCAGCACATGTGTGTGTATGGAGTAAGCTGATTGAATGAAACGCTACAACAGATCATTGCCCTGTTCTCCTCACTTGTTTCGCTCGTGAGCACCAGGGTCAAGCTGATTGAAAAGAGACTCTTCCCGATGTCGCATCTGCATCTCTCTGGCATGTCGTCGTTCAACACGCCTGAGTTTGCTCGCAATAACGAAACGACGGGAGAAAACGAGTACGTGTTGTTCCATCTGTCTCTCGTGAGCAAGCCCACATGACTAATCGATCGGGTTGTGCGAGCAGCGAGCGGGCGTGGTGCGTAAATCTATTAGGAAGCCTTGGCTTCCTCATTGCGCCACAGACTGGCTACTTCACGCGCTTCCTCGCGCAAGGCAGCCACTTTACTCATTTTGAGGTACCAATTGGAGCGGCCACCATTCGTCCCTACGCAGGAATGACTCATAGGATCCCTTGATTTCATTTGTCCAGGTCAAGAAGGTGATGCTGCAGCTCTTCAACCAGATACTGATGATCCCTTCAAATCCTTTTGTCACGAACAAGGCCTACACGGAGTTTTTCATCAGGTAATGTCGCTTGCCCAATTCTTTCCAGTCTCACTCGTTTGAGGTACTGACGAACGTGACCTGTTCATCCATCCATCACAGTCATCACTATCTCACGTTCCTCAAGCTCTATAATAGCGACGGATTCGATTCGCCTACGCTTTCGCTCTGTGCGCTCCACCTCCAGATTCTGCTCTGCTTTGCAGAACAGAAAACAGAGAAGATCAAGCGGAAGTTCTATCAGCTCCGAATCATGGACTTCCTTGTGCGGCAGATCTCCCTCGAATACGAAATCATTCTCAAGAATGCTCAGTACATTGAGGTACAGTTTGTTCCCCCTTTCACGGTGCGTCGCCTTTCACTGCTAAAGAAGCTATACTTCAGTCCCATGCGCGGAGTCCAGATCTACCCTCGCAGCCTTCCCAAGCAGCCGCGCCAATTGATCGACGCGCTGCTGGTGTGGCACAGATGCAACAGGCTTCCTCTCTCCCCTCAATT